>JAQGBY010008330.1:0-10768 GCA_034698785.1 Mycogona germanica
CATCAGGCGATAACAACAACAGCCACAACTATTTAACGAAAACGATAACCGGCGTTCGCTAATCGTGGCCGAGAAACCCCATCCATACTTTTGTTTGAGATTATTATTGTGCCACTTGAAAAATTGACGCACCCGAAATCATTTCAAATTGACACGCTTCAATCGATTAAAACTGGATCATTAATTAAATACTGCGACCAATATCTTGTCACAAAACGCAAGTAGCTCTCATTCATAAATCACCCGCTTTGTGATCTGATAAATCAAATAATTCCATATTATCTCTCTCACTGATGAGGTTATTATTTGGATTACTCATTTGTCGTCGCAACACCTTTCATAAATTCCGTGTTTTCGTTTCCCCATTGTAGATCACGATCGAGTGGCAGCGACACCGATAGGATTCTGCCGTCAAAAGTCGCGGTCGGCGATTACGTTGGTGAACTGCGATCGCGCTCAGGTGCGGCGCCTAATTTGGAAGTCATGAGGACGGACGACGAGCGCGTGTGCATGCCGTACGGATGTTGAAACCAATAACCGCGCAGGTCAGAGTTGAAACAAACGCAGCCCGCCGCCACCACCAACCCTCGACTCCGCCTCCGTCGACGAGGTGACCGTGAATAATGACGAGAAGACACGACCACTCAACTCAACACGGCGCACCACCAGTTCTCATCTTCCCCTGGCGCATCACCAAGTGGCTGAACCCTCTCCCCTCCCCCCCATCGCTTGTGCGAACAGGTATAAACATCTGCGAGAACAGTCGACCATTTTCAAGAAAGGTTTAAGACGATAAAGCGATGTTGATTATATTGTTTGAAGAGGAACGTATCACCCTCGCTTTACCTTGCCATTCGTTATTTGTCGCAGCTAATTTCCGATTTCTTCATAATCGAATGCACACATGGGTGCAGTAGGAGTTTATGGATTTCAGGAATACACCCTAACTCCTGCCTGAATCGGCGAGAAACACTGGGCAAATAAACATTTCGCTCGTATATTTATTTATCCGAGAAAGAAGCTACCCTGCTGTAACTAACATTGAAGAGATAAGAGTGTGAGGTTAAACTTTAAAACCGATGATAGATTTTTGGGTATTCCAATTGAGTGTTCTAATTTATTGGGTAAAGACGAAAGTATTGGTCGAGTTCGATCATTTTGTCGCTTGTTTCGCAAATCAACTCTCCGAGACCAATTTAAAAGAAACATAACCCAAACAAAAAATATAATGTCAACCTGAACCTGTCCACAAATTCCAGGAAAACTGTTCCGTTTAGGAGTGTTTACATTTCTCAAATAAACGGTTCCTTGCACCAGACCATTGGTGTTTAAACAGTCGGCCATTTTGGACTTCCAGGAAACTTGCATCACTATTCCTTTGGGAAAATTATATAAGCGGAACTCTTCACTTTTTAAATCAACGAACGTCTGGCTTGTCAACATTATTTTTTTCAAAACTCAAATAAATGGTTGAACGATCATCACGATGGAGACGTCGCAGCCGATATACGAACAGGCCAAACCCCACAATATAGATTGAAAGCAACAATGAGGGTCGACCGAACAATGGCCACCTCTGGAGGGTCGATTTTTCAGAGAATGGCGTGGGACCATCGGCGAGGGGGGCAGTAGGGATGTGTTGCACGCGCCTGGCGTCGACGGCGGCCATCTTTATTGACGAGACGCACGTTCTCACGCATTCAGACGCAAAAGAGCATTGTGTATGGGGAGGGGCGTCGCTTGTGCGTCAATACAGAGATCCTCCTGGGGCCCGACCGCCCACGCCCAACCACATTACCTTTATCGTAACCGTGAAGACATATTTTAGCGGATCCGGCATGCACCCAGAATAGAAGAATCTAAAAACAATTATGTTCGAACAGCGCAACATTCTTCGCTTTGCATTATTGTCTGAAAGCAAACTAGCTGATCCGCCAGAAAGCCCTCCTGCCACATCCATTCGAAAATATCCAATGAACGAGCTTTAAGGGCTTGAACTAGCCGTCATTCGATCCGTAGGCAATCACGCTTGCTACGTGCACTAGACCAGTCCGGACATCGCCGCCGAAACTGTAGTAAATTCCCGACGCCGCTTTACGGGACAAGCGATTAGCAGAATCAACCTAACACGCGCAGATAGTTCGTTCTGCAAGTGCACTTACATTACGCGAGGTCTTACCAGGTCACATAAGAGAGCGAGGGAGGCGGCGGCCATTTCCTATGCACGGAATCAAACCGCAAAACAAACGAAAAATGCTTTTGACGACGCGTGTGCAAATGAACGCGTGATGTGCATGGGAGCTGCTGTGGGGGCTGCAGTTGGCGTTGAACATCAATCATACGCGCCATCTCTTCTTTCTCTCGCACACTTTGGTCAGGGGTGTGTGGGTCCCCCCCCGTTTACACGGGGTAGACCGAAAGGCCATTGTGCATAATATGCATATATCATGTCGGACGGACGGAGCGCCGGACCCCCGATATCCATAAGAGGGATTGTCCCGCACAGAAAAGACAACAAGCACGTGCTAGCACGTGAAACCAAAACTGGGAGAGCGACGGAAGGTGCAACTCATGATCCACTTCCTCTCTCGCCAGTCAACAAATCACCACCTCGTCGAAACTAAACTCAGTTTGAAAAATCCAAACCCAACATCGGATCGCAAACAAAACTTGAGTGACGTGTCAAATGAATAAATCATTAGACCGAGGCGTACTGTACGCTTCGTATAATAAAAATAAGCCAACTTCCTGAATTTCCGAAGCTACGGCAAAAAGTAGAAATGATTTTAATGACAAGTTACGTACTTCGATGCGTGTCACTCTTTTTTGAAAGTTTTCTACCCGTGTTAAAATAATTACGATTCGTTTTTCACATTGGAATCAAAAGTTCAAAAACATCAATGGGGCATTCACATTAGGCAACTTGTTGTACAGGCACTGATATGAGACAATGACCTCGCCCGACGTTATACATGCAGCCGAAAAGAAAAATAAGTATAAACAGAAACTCTGGACTAGATGTTCCACCCTTTTAATCAACGTCGACTGCATATGCGATTTCGATCTCTCTCGGGACATCTCTTCTCATTACGTAAAACACAGTCACGTTAATTTAACCCGTCCCATTCAGACCCCATTTCCGAACACGGCTCGGGCGGGGATCGAGATCTAGAAATGACAAATTATTTTCGCATCACTTTATAATGAGGCTTCAACAAAGGCCCTTCATTAGCCGCGGTATTTTTTTTTTCTCACGGCATTACAGAAATTATTTCTGGTTTCCCCTCCTCTGGATCTGGACGGCATATGCACGTCGCCGACACACCAACCCCCACCACCCTAACCTAAACAACGGACCCGATTCTCAATCGCTCTCCAGCTCAACCCTTCCAACGTGTCTGCGTTAATAAAAAACCGCCTCATCCAATGTTGACAGCATTTGTTGTATGCGAAACGCAGAGACTTGTCTCTCACTCTCTCCAATTGGATTGTGCCCGCGCGCACAGACAACACACACAGAGACTATATACTTAATCATAAATATCCCAGAAGACTTTTTGTGTGTTCATCATCATCTCGCTCGGAGTCTCGATTCTTCCCCCCACCCCATCATATGCATATAGAAGCGCCATCACAGAGTGATGATTGATAGCCGGGACCATCGCCGCGGCCAATAGCCGAGCAAATACCGACCAGAAGAGAAGGTATTATAGAAAATGGGGAGGGTTTGCTTTCAATAAATCATGGCAATCGCAGTCAGAAACAGAGGACCCAAACTTCACAGATGCATTTGCACGATAGTCACTATGTTAATTAATGCTTTAACAAAAGAAAGGAATATTATAAACAAGGGGCGAACTTAAAATTTAATACCAAAAATATTCACTGTGCGCCAGACTTCTAAATCAAAGGCATTACTTTCCATATAAGCAAGTTCAAACCGTTGGCTCAAACTTAGCCACCTTGATGAATCAGAAGATCAAACAAATAATAAGCAAATAATATCAAACCAATCAAATTGCATAATAAAACCTTGAAATGCTGAATTACTAAGATATCGGATTTGTCCTGCAATGTAAAAATAAAGCAGAACTGAAGTTATGATAACAAAATGACAGAACCATGGAACTTCGACTTGAATCATCAACAGTGAATCTAAATCTGTCGGCAACCCTATAGCTCCAACACATTAAAACAGTTCCATTTATAAGTTACCGGTGACACTTAAGTTTGGCTCACACAAACTGTTTAGATACCCTCTTCTTCAAGTGACATTTAGTACGGCAGTTAAAATTGTTTTCAACTGTTAAACGTGATGGCGAACGGTGGCATGACTGAGTTCTAGAACTACATCTGGTTAATAATTCAGATCGCGTTGATGGGCCATCACATACAGACAAGCCCCGAACGCAGCCAGCTTCTTGAAGACGAAACGCCCGACAGCAACACACCTGACAGGGCCCGGCAAATAAATGGCGAGGAGGATACATACACATGCACGCACGGTTCCCCGATTTTTTAATATCTATGAGAGGTGATAGACACGTCGGCCATACGTTATAGAAAAGGTTGGCGACGAGCGAAGAAACAATAACAAAAGCAAGTCTCCGTACTGTCGAGACTGGAGTCTAGAGACACGCATTTATACTGGAACTATGATTGGGGAGGAGGGCTTTCTGCTATGAGGGGTTTGCCCTGTGCAAAGACTATAAAACTTCAACCGTGTACAACCATCAACATCCGCGTGATTGGTTACAGGTACTGAATTTTTCTATAAATACGTTCTTACTCATACTTTCTTTATAATGTGAAGCATGTAACGAGAAAAACGGATCACCAACAAGACGACGTCATTGTAACATATGTTGTTTTCTTATTATCTATGTTAAGATAGTAATGCCAGCCGCATACTTTCTTTTGAAATGCTGAATTGATTATCGTATTTTGACTGGTAAATTGGAACGCTAGTTTCCTCGAAAGCCAATTCCAAAGTAACGTGACAAGCAAACTGCAAAATGAAATTGTCTCCCAGCAATCACCCTCACTAGTGAGTACCCAGGGCAACTGTCCTTGTCTATCCACCTTTCTCTGTGGAAGGCATTGACTGTTTAAGGTTATATTTTATCAACCTCGGTTGCATAGGAGACTCGCACTTGCCTATGGAAAGTTCATATGACATGCGCCTATACCTATTTACTCACGTTATTCAAGTATATGAAAACAGAAAACGAAAAAAAAAATATTGTCTGTCAACAGGTTTCCTTTTTTTAATCTGAAGACAAATTTAATAATAAAGCAATTTAGCTGGGAGCACGGCGCAGGCAATTCTTTCGGGGCTCATCGGTGTTTATAAGGGTTCGCGAAGAGAAATTTTGTTGACGGGCGCGTCTCGCCACGATTCGGGGCTAAAAATCAAGTCGCATCTGCGAGCAATTGGCGATGACGTTTTTAGATCGAGCTGCTCCAAAACTGCAATACGAACTGGAAGGAAAAATAGAAAAACTAAGAAAGGTAGCTTCAAAATTATCCAAAGAAAATCCCCATCATGCCATAAGCATTCACGGTTCAAAGTGATTTCAGCAAGCAAAAGAAATGCTTATTTTCGTAAAGTAATAACTCTAAGAAATGGTAAGTATCTTAACACTTCTTTGTTGTCAATCTCTTCTTTTCCTTTGCATAATCCGCACAAATAGTTGGCAATCATTGATAGCAAAAAATAATAAATAATAATTCGCTTTCCATTTTATCGTTAAGGAAGCAGAATCTCATTTGTTTAATTGGGGCATCCCCCTTCATCCTGGCCACCTAATGTAGCCGGGAGACACTGACCACTCTAAAGTATGGACAAATCCATCAGCTATAGAGGGTGACCGAAATGAATTTCGAAATAAATTAAATAAAAGAGATAGCTCAATTAAACTCCTCCCACAAATTGGAATAAGCCGAACAATAAACTAAAAAGAAAAACATATGATCTCGGCAGAGATAGATAGGAGGTGCACAGATTGCACACTTAGAACCCAAAAATATTGTAATGCTACCCAGGACGAGTACCTAAGTAAGCTAGCTTATTTGGTAAAAACCAACCACTAATGTAAAAATTGATTGGTCAAATCTCCATTAAATGATTTCTCAAAAGAACAAACAAATATTGATATAATTTCAAATCCGTTGACCTAAACCAAGCGAAAGGTGAAATAATGTTCGATCCCCATAAGGTGAGGTACTGTTGATCTCTCGAGAGCGACCCCGTTCAAATTTCAGCGGAATTATGTAAAAACGGAAGGTGTGCGCGTATGTGAACTCGACGGAGCAGCTGAAAAGTTCTTCCAATATCGAATTTGTGTAGACTGTACGTGTACACGGTGCGTACAGAGACTGAAATTTAATAACGAACCAATCTACTGGTTGGCGGTGGTCGGATGACGCGTTAAATAGCTTTTTCGGTTGATCGCAGCAGCACAGTCACGAATCCATAACAACGCCAGCCTCCGATCGAAAATGACGTGTGCCGTTAATAATGACGTGGGTGGGTTGTGTGGAATGGGTGAAGGAGAACCGAGGGGACTTGGGGCCAACTAATAACGTTTCGCACGAGCGACCTGCGATGCATATGAAAAAACATAGGTCAATTTTTTTGTCTTTGGAACAAAGGAACCGAACCCCATATAGACATTTTAAGAAAAAACCCGTAACACTTCTAAAAATTATTAAAATATTTAACATAACACTTGTTATCGATATTATGACACCAATCTGGTTCAAAAGTTATTTGTGTCTGCACGTACATGAATATTTAGCTCAATAAATGATTTCTGCAATATGCAATAAATTGTGTTGCCCTACATTACTGACTTTTCTTCAGTTTTGTCCAACCAAACTATCCGAGATTAACTATCCACCACCTAGTCAGTTTTGAAAACGAAATGATTCATAGCTAGTCCAGTTTTCATTTCTGCGAAAGCAATTTTTCATTTAATGAACGTGTTCCAATATCGGGAACGTCCTCAAGACGGATCACCGCAAGTCAATATGAAACGCTCTCGGCATAAAGTTTACTGAACTCGTTACTGAAGTAGAATCGACCAAAACACGAGCAAAAAACAATCAGCGAAAGTGCAGTCCACATTACTCTGTATAACAGCGAGTGTAGTGTCCCGTAAAAGGAACCGGTTGAACAACATTCGAAGCCGCTACTGGAAAAGTGTAATATATCGATAAATTATAACTAAGTGAATGCATGGGCATTTTATTTAGAAACACGTCTGAGCTCTTTTCGAGGCACTCGTTCGAACCAAATGGAAAATGTAGATCTGGGCTCGGGTTTGGCGGGGGGGCCCTTGATCTTTAAATAACCAGACCGACACTAAACGTAACACGAAGAATCCTAAACAAGCAGGTCGAATAAAATTTCATTTTAATATGGTAATCTTCGATACAGGAGTGAAGTTCGAGTGGAAACTATACAAATCTTGCATTAAGCTTGTTGGGCAATAACTCTTTAGACCAAAGGACGCGCGCATATGTAACAGCGAGTCTTCCGATCCTTCCAGCAAGTCTCGTAAAAATAGATTAAACAGGAACAATCCCGGACCCTCCGTCCCCGCATAACGTCATCGACGAAAACGAAACGTAAAACGGGATCCCCGATAAATAAAAACTGTACGCGCCATTAACCCATTACCGCGACAGTCGTTGCTGGTGGTGGCCATCTTGTTTGTCGAAATGATGGGAGGGCGGAGACACTCAGGAGCTCTAAAAATTGTCAATTGGCCGCAATGATATGTCGCGTGCACGACGGCAACGCACCCCGGGAACCTTTTCAATTAATGGGGAAACGCTTAAAACTGGAGCAAACGCTGTAAAACTTTGAATGGGTGCATGCTAGACGGGCAATCTAAAATTATACGGGGAGCGTCATCGCTATAACTGCAGCAGAGATCTCTTCCCTTCCCTCAATCCACCCCCGGTACGCGTTATGCGATGTACTTTAAGCAATTACAGCTCAGTTGGGCGCTTATGAACATGAAGCCAGTTTATTCCCCCCCCCCATATACCCTGCATTCTCTCAATCATCCCTCTAGCCTCGGCTTTCGAATTAAGCCACGAACCACAATACATTTGATCTCAAAACACAGGAGTGATCGGCGTTAAAATTAAAACGTCGCAATAAAACCACATACCCCCTCCTCTGCACGGCACCAGTGCACACGACATCTTGACGTTTCGTTGAATTCAACATACGGTAGTAGAAATTCGCATACATACCTGCAAATATACAGAAAGAATAAACAAAATTAGGAGCGCATAGAAAATATTACAGCGAGGATAACATAAAAACGTACATTTAATTGTGACAAATGTTGACAAAACTGACCCATCACGAACGGGACACAAAAAAATCTAGTTTAGAAAATAAATCGGCCTCGTCTGCACCAGTCAAGATCGTTAAACTGACATTTCCGCAAACTCACTTGTCTCATTACACAGTCAGTCGCCACCAGTCAGCCGATGGCGAAGGCCATTAAAGGGACACCCAATTCGGATATTACGGCGGATCGTCAAAGCCTGACTCGCCAATTATGTCACCGATAATATCGGGCTACGTGTTCAAGCGCTCACGGGTTGTGTAGGCTTGAAATGGCGAGCGCTGGTCGGTCGACAGCTGAAATTGAAAGGGGCGGGGTAGGTCGAACTGTGCAACACCTCTCTCTGCACACTGACCACGCCCTAAACCAGTAGGATGTGACACAATGTTACTACGCATTTGTCAGTGTGGCGGAAGCAGGATATGGTCAGGTCGTGGCTGCCGACAAAACGAGAAATGAACGTCAGAAATGCTCGTTTGAAATAATTTTGATGACCAGAAAATGTGTTTTTGTTTGACGGACGAACCAGAATGGAAACGTTGCAGTGGTCAGTTTCTGGCTTCCCACCATACCAATTTAAAAAATAGTTTCATTATCTATTTTTAATTTTTATGTGCGAAATTATGAGATGGGATCTTCCCCAGTATATGAGTATATGTATCTTAGCCATAACAGCAATATGTTGCTTTTCAAAAAAAGAAAGTCAGCGAATTTCTTGAATGAGATAACAAACATTTTGCTTTATCTAATTTCGTGTAGGCTCAAAATTTAAATTTTTTAAATATTTTGGACATCGGTTTTACATAGAACGAATTTTGGATTCTGTACATTTTGGAAACAATCAAAAGTAGCAGCACAAAATAGCCGGTCGGGGGGGGGCACCGCCATCGATTTACCATATAAACGACGCGAAAGGGGTTGATTCTTCATCACTGAAAAGACGGTACCGGCGCGCGTGTGCATGTTAAATTGCTTTAAATTTCCTCCCACACCATCTTACCCCGCAAATTGCGTAAGCAGATGCTCTCGAACTACTGAGGAAAACGACAACGTTACTACTGCTCATGCGCGAGGCCACGAGTGATTACGTGGCTCAATGGCGCTCTCAGAAATTTGGGGACCGTTCATAGTTTATTTGACTCGTAACTTTCTAATTCTAGTCCGGAATTTTTAATAAAGGAAATGTATGGAGTGTGGAGTACCTGTACGTTGTAACAAGTATGGTGGGATTGATCGTCAGATATATTTTTGCTTGCAAAGTACATGTAGGTCCAGCGGTCCTATAACCACCCACATTTTTACTCAAACCATTTTTAAAATTTAGGCAATTCCTGCCCGAAAGTCAAAGGATCATCGACCCTTACAAATTAGAGAACCTACAAGGTAGGTCCTGTAAGGACAGACCTATACACTATTAAGAGTATACGGTATGAAGATATATTTTACGTTTCTTACAGCAGTTCAAATTGAATACTGTATACTCGAGATCCTCCAACCGTACGAGTAACGACAAATCCTAAGCACCCGCCATCCATTGGCAAACGCGTCAATCGCAACGCGCGTACGGTGGTACTACACCCGTTTAATTGAATGAGCGCATTGGTGGAGCATTGCCATCCGACGATGTAACGGCGACGTCACTTTTCGGAACGACCCCCACTTCATTATGCATTTCGCAGCGCATCAATGGCATCGTAAAAAAATACAAGTTTCGTTTTGGCGTAAATCACACGTTTATACTGCTCAACGGGCGCGCCATCCACAAGGCACATCAGCACGATCTAATACTTTCACGCATCTTAAACCCCTCCTTCATTTGCATATTACACCGATGAGAAGGTCAGAGGTTAACTACCGTGCGAGAGCGCCCACAAGAGAGAGGGAGCGAGAAATGAGAGAGAGATAGAGAGAGAGAGCACTCGGCAGTCACTACGTGTTCATAAGAGCAGTCTGCCCGAAGTTCACCAGAAAACCCTAGCAATCCAGCTATAATATACAACGGGAAGTTACCGTTCGCCAAACTCGCGCCAAAGATCCTCGAGATAATCTCAGAACTACTGGAATCTAACTAGGAAGAGAGGACAAAGCAGGTAGAAAATGTAATCATGTTACTGCGTGTCTATGACCCTCAATCGCATCCTCATCGTATCCTTCCTCTCTTGCATGATTACATGGATCATTCATCGAAATCCAAAAAAGTACGACCTATTCAGGCATGGGCCTCAAGATTAGTGTGCACACAAAATCAACTAAAAAATATATATAGGAGTTTGATTGCTGTGTGTTCCGCGTACACGAGCTGCGTTTAAATCAGGTTGAACAGGAAAAATGTTTCTTTCCCACGCTAAATCAGACGAAGTGAAAGTGACTTTTTTGGTCGACGCGAACTTTGTGTTGAC
>JAQGBY010008331.1:0-10768 GCA_034698785.1 Mycogona germanica
AGTACCCCGGGATCGAAATTTTCGAGAGCCCGCGCCGGGAATCGAACCCGGGACCGCCGAAACCACAGTCAGTATTTCATCATCATCATCATGTGACCAGTTCCAAAGATAATGAGCTTGCCAAAAAACATTATATTTCCCAAAATATTCCCATTGGAAAATATTGACTACGTAAAATATTGCCAAAGAATACAGTTTCCACAACGATTCATTTCGACCTGGTCTTGGAAAACCAAGTCGTGATGATCGTTTGAATCGACTGCCTCAGATTGAAGTAAGTCGGCCATTTTGAATTCATCACGTCAGATTCGGTCAACAGCAAGATCGGTCCATTGCAGCCACATGTCGCCAACAGTGAACCGAGGCCTCAGGAACATATGGATCAAGGAAGCCACGGAGATATTCTCAAGCAGATGTCGCGACTAGAGGCGCACGTCAAGTGCACTGCCATCATTTTGAGAAACAAAAAAAAAAGATTTTTTTTAGTAACGGGATCCACGCTCAAAATTAATCTAATATTTTGCTGCCGGCATACACACGGCACATAGTTCCATCGCCACATACACACTAGCGACGTCACGTCACGAGTAGCGAGAGAGAGAACAAACCTCTCTGGAGAGGACCTCTCTCCAGCACCAGAGAGGCCCCCAAAGACGACTGCTGCTGCTGCTACTGCTGCTGTTGCCGGCTTCCGCTGGCGAAGATCCTATTACACTAAGTACTATCACAACGAAAGACGTTGTTAAAAATTCAATTTGAAATACAAATGCATTGTCGCAGATTTCTTTAGCCCGTTATTGCTAACACTAATGGAGCCGGATTTACGAAGGCACGACGCAATTTTCTGTCCGTCTCAGCCGCCATCCCACCTCCTCCACTTCGTCAAGCCCATGTCATCGACAATCACTTCATGGCTCACAATGGCATCGAAGTGGCGCCTGGTGATTTAAAAGAAAAATGTGAATTTCAGATCGACTTTCCTCGTGGAGTCACATACGACTACTTACTTCTCAGAAGCAGAAAACTGCAAAGAATAGCAATACTTGTTATTGAGCAAAACTAAATATATTTAGAATATTCAATTTGTTTTTTTCCATGATTTGATAATCTAAAATACATCGTATCCCTTTAACCGGTAATTACGAGATAGATATGGTTGCCGATCCGCATTTTTTGTCAGCTAGCCCAAAACTGGTAGGTCGTGAGATTTTGAAAATAATTTTTAAAAATATGTTTTTTTACGTTTGTTTCCTAACTGCTTACGTTTTGGAGACTTTTTTTAATTCAACTAATTGTGCGGCAGGATTTGGGTTTTTGAAAATCATTTCCCCGGTTAAAGGGTTAATCATTCGAGTTTCTCATAAAGTTTACATGGAAATTAACTTGATCGCGAGAATTGTTGGGACTAAGTTACCTCAGGTTGTCATATGAGGTCATATGAGGCTATCAACATTCTCGAGGGACACTAAATATTTTTTCCATAGGTTTTTTGTAGGAGCTTCCAGAGGTTGTCCGTAAGAAGTTAGTTTTTCTTTACCCAGTTTTTCTTAAGGAAACATATTGTTTTTCAAAGTCGATCAGTCGAACAGCAGAATGCACCCTCAAAGTGTATAAAGTTATCCTAAATTGTCTATTGGAAAGATGAAGGCGTCCCTCATTCTATCTTATATTAGTAGAAAGCAAATGTATTTTCAGGTCATTATCTCATAAAGCTTGAAGATGGCCCAGGTCTCTCCCAACGAACAATGTAGGTAGCCCCCAAAACTCCCAACTACACATATGAAACCCAACTGAAATTCCTAAAACCTCGGAACATCTGTACACGGTACGTTTGGAAGATTTGGGCACCCCAAAAACCGAAAGTGCATTAGCCATTCAGAGTATTTCTACCAGCTCGGCTACAATATTTAAGCGCGTGTTTCGTGGCTAAGCTGTTCCAACGCCTCGACACAAAGCTAGTGAATTCGGCGCGAGCCTCCAAGACAGCATTTCTAAAGGCGTCTGTATGAAGGTATGTGGTGGTGGTATTGGAGCGAAGGGAGAAAAGTGCGTGACGCTCACACATTGGAGGAAGGCAAGCGCACACCTAATGGATTCACGCCCAAGATATGAGAAATCCGAACACCGGAGCCGAGATCAGGAGAGAGAAGTCGTCAGACGTGACTTCCTCTCTCTCTCACTCTCTCGCCTCTCCACTCCACTCCACTCTTTTTGTGAAACGAAGGCCTAGTACATTTCGGCGCGCCAAGAATGTGCAATGCCGTTTGACAACAAAACTCAATTTTGGACTCTGCGCGGAGGAAAAGTACCGATTTTAGCGACGCGCGAGAAGCGCCTCTAGAGATATCCCCAGTTGTCCCGTGCACTACTAAGCCAGTGAGATGCGCGAAGACGATAGTTCCCCGACTGTACACTCTAAACCGGCGATGCTTGCGATTCGAGGGGCAACGTCGTTCTCAAGCTCATATCATGGAACTTGGGACTAGAAAATTCATGACAAATGACGAATTAAAGACGAGCATGGGATGTTGCTAATCGTCAAAAATTACACGCACTTACACCAAGACGTGACAAGAGACGTGACAGAGTTGGATATATTTGATTCATCGATAGAATTGACGCTCGCTCTCATAAGACAGTTATCGAAATCTTTTTTTAGAGATATCACACACCGAAATCAACCTCATAACGTCTTAACAATCATTCACATCGACTGACGCGCATTAGATATTTTCCACATTCTCCATGAGCGGCGTCCAAACTGAATTCAATTCAATACGAACGTCTATAACAGAACGTATATATACTAATCGAATGTTACAGCGAAATCCGAGATTCCTATTACCAATTTCTGAAAGAATATTTTCTAATCATATTTCTAATGAGCGTATGAACTAGGGGAGGTTAAGTGCATGTACTACATGTGACTACATGTACGCGTACGCATCTAGAAAGAATGATTCGCAATTTATCAAACTTTTTTTTGTTGCTTCCAATCAACTGTAGTCAACTTTTACGTCCCCCTCATGATGCTTAGGCACTGTGCGAGGGGGAACGAACAGTAACCTGTGATCGAAATTTTCGAGAGCCCGCGACGTGAATCGAACCCGGGACTGCCGAAACCACAGTCAGTCAATAAACCAACTGGGCCACGACGAGTCGTACTTATTACGAAATTACCACGTCAAGAATCTGGTTATCCCGTAGGCGATATTATGAAAATATTGACTTCTGACGTTTGGTTTCCTCCTCTCCATTCAAAAGTCGTAGTCAACAACATCGTTAAATGCTTTCTAAACTAATGACCGCTCACACACACTGCACAAAACATGGATTAAATGTTTAGGTCTACCCTTCGTACAACGGCCTTTTTAACGTATTAAACTGCCATTCAATATTCCTTTTTTTTCAACTGCCTGCTACTTTAAATAAATAACTATTTTTTCAGATACGCTCCATCCAATTGGGAGAAGCAAAATCTCAACAAAAAGCACAGGGCCAGTGAATTTCAGATATACAGTAACTACATGTACTGTACATTGCGTACCGCTATCTATTATTTGCATTATTGATGAACTTGGTAGTAGCAGTATTAGTTTAGAAGCGTGTTTACAAACGCTCGCGTGTTCCGACTGTGTATTAACGTTAGAATGTCTACCCCACGGGATTGCGGCTTTCATTTAGCAAGACACACGACAATGTTTCAGGAAATATATTTTGCTCTACGCGAAACAAAGTGGTAACTAATGGAGATTAAGTCATACCCGACAACAAAAAATAAAATGAGAAAAAAAATTCAATCAATTTGCACGAATTATTTATATTACAGTGAATAACCGCGACATAGATACACTTAACTATATGAGCTCGAATGTTTCATAGGATTAAATTCCCGCTCCCACATTTACCAAAATGGAATTATTATAGACGATATGGTGAATGCAGATTCTTACCTTCGTGAATCGGTGGACGAGCCTTGTAGGGGATGTCTGAAACGAAAGAGAGAGAGAGATCCGGCTATTAGACCACTGATTTTGAGCGAAACCAACATTCTTCCGCTACAGTTAATCGAGATGATTACTCCCGAGTCGGATTGCGGTCTGCGCGTAACCATCTCGGCAATCCTGGTAAGCAGACTTATGGCTACGTTCTCTAGGTAAACGCTTAGACTTCCGTTCGAAGTTAAAGAAAAGTGGAACAGCACGCTTTCGCCAAGGTAAATATTGATTCACTTCGTCAAAATTAAGTCTACTGTAAATAATATTTTAAGGAAATCGATTAACTTGAGCACACAACAAATATAATCAGGTACAAAAAAACCGCTTAACTACAACGTTAATTCCGGGCGTATTACTACTACTCTGTACCACTCTATTTTTTCTGTTATTTAATTATGTCTGATAACTAACTACAGGTAAACAACTTTATGCGTAGACTCGAACTTCCCCATCACCTGTAGGCGGATTTGAGATGAGAGATAAACAATACCATTATTAATTAATTGAGTCAATAGACAATTATTTAAATAGTGTTTCTTTCTGGATATAACTTAATCAGAACTTGGAATTATCAACAGCGCGATGCACGCTCGTTTCGGTAGACTTATTACCCCGTTATCAGCACTTGGATTTTCTAAGTCGCGGTAAATTAGAAAGTGTGTTTTAAGTCTGGCTTGGTGATGGAGGGACTATATAGACCTCGCTCAAAAGGCTCATCGCCGGGATCAACCCTAATGCAAATGCGCACTTCACTTCCGCTTTGCGTGTAGCACGGCCGGGGCTGATTATACGGCGCGGGCTTGTAAAGTTGCGCGTGGCGACTAAAGCGCCACCATGGGGGCTGGAATCCATTTCCCTGGTGGCTTCCAGGGCAGTAATGCAAGATCTCCTCGTTGGCGCATGCGCGTCGGCGACAAAATAGGGTTCTGGAAATACGCCTTTCTTCGTACGCTCCCCCCCCCCTTTCCATACACACACACACACTTCCAGCCCCAACGTTTTGACGGTTTCCTTCGGGCGACAAATTGGCTAAGACGTGGCCCATCTAATCCTGGGAAGAGAGTTGAAGTGACAAACGCGCTTTGTGGCCAACGGCGGCGTTCGTCAATGTTTCGTCCCAAAATTTCCAATCAGGCGCACTTTCTGCGGGCAGCATCTTATTAAAAGTCGGCATTAACGAGCACCTGATCGACGATTCACACTTTGCGTCAAATACTCCGTATAACATGGCGCACAAGGGTGACTATATTTTAAAAATATGAATTTTGAGAATTCATAAAGTTGGCTTCGCAGCAGTGTCCATGTGTTCGCATGGTTTCGGTTTGATAAACGATACACGCGTATATTATATACAGACACCGTGGGTTAACAATTAAAATTGGAAAACCATAATCGAATCGAATGAAATTTTGCACACTTATCGGCAATACATTCCTTTTTTAATTACAATCGTGCACATGCGTGTATGTGATGTAATCGTCTCGCTTTGCGATTTAAAAAATGGCGTTCACTGACACTGTTTTACGTAAAAAATTATTTTTAATATGTCTACCAAAACTAGTCCGAATAATAATATGAAACTTGAGCATAATTAAGACAACTGTAGCCACTTTCTAATTCCAAGACTCATAATTCAATTTTCAAATTTCTCTCTATTAAAGTCGCTGAGTTTATTTTACGTATGAAGCATATCGCGATGCAACCTTGGTCACTGAACGCCATTTATAGAATCGCAAAGCAAAACGATGACGTAACGTACACGTACGTGAACCAAGGCAATACAAAACGAAATGTATTGCCTATAAGTGTACGAAATTTCATTCGATTCGATCAACGTTTTCCAATTTTAATTGTTTATAGTCCACTGTATATACTATGAATATGGGGAATTCGCTTTATCAGTAGGTGACACACATTTTGTAATGTGACATTTGCAGGCAGTCTGTAATTGTCGCCGCTAATGGCGCTTAGTCCGCCAAATCCCAGTTTTCCGCTTGGAGCATTGGGAACACGCAATGGACGATATCAAAAAGAAAATCTATCGAGAGTACCTACTGTTTTCTGAAACACCTTAGGGCACCAATAACTGTCATGCACAGAGGCCATATGAACATGGGTGGATGGGAATGGCACAGCTTGTTTACGACCAATTCGCCTTCCTGCCCAGCAAAACAGGAGTGCAATATATATATATATATATATATATATATACACCACACAGTATTTCCCTGCCAGCCATTTTGCTCGACAGCAGCGCGCTCTATGAATGCCCGCACGCGATTTGCCCTTGACTCTTGTGGCGCGAGCGCGGCGGGTGCGAAGACTGCAATATGCGCCCTTTCTCTCTGTTCGACTTATTTCTCGTCTATTTTATTCAAATTTCACCCTGGGGGCAGAATGATGTCAGTCTTTGAAAAACACATAACCAAACTTGCTCAGGAAAATTGCTACAAGTTTGGCGAGGAGATGCTGCATCTTTATTGGTAGGGGACATCGTACTTGAGCTTACAGGGTGTGGGGAGGGAAAATTGCACGGATATATTAGTTCATTCTTGTGGTCTATGCTCTAATTGTCGAATGAAAGTGAATGTGCAAGAATATGCAAATGAAAATAAAAACAATTTTTCCATTCATGGAAATATGGAGTTATTCAATTTTAGAAGATATTTTATTTAAACTAAACGAAAAATATTTTTTATTTGCATCGGCTTATTGTGGTTTGAATCTGAATGTTATTCTTGAGAAAGATAATATAACCCAAATTTAAAATACAGTTTGAAACAATGTACTGTGCATTTAGAATATTGCCAGAGTATTTGCTATAGGTAAATCAGGAAAATTATTAATTTTGTGCAATCAATAAGAATCATTTCAGCATTTTATATTTTATTACATTATATATTATTCCCAGGTTTAATTTGACTTTTAGACTACTTATATAAAATGTTAATATTTCTTTTCTGTCCCAGTTCCAAATGAACGCAATTTTAATTCCGCAATTCGGGTTAATCAATTATCAACTAACTTTTGAGACATAATAAAGCATTAAGATAAAAATGTATTTTTCTCGTATTTCTTGTGGGATTTCTAATAAAGGGATGGTATAAGTTGATGAACGTCTTGAAAGAAACCTCGAGCTAAAAAAACCGGAATGTAATAATATTGCAATAAATGGTCAAAGACATTAAAGCAATGGACGTCGGTTCGTCGTTCCATCGCACAAGCCGCTTAACAAGATGCGTGAAACGAATCTGTGGATGGAACATGACGGCAAGGCGTTGTCCAGTAAACGTGAACGAGCATTTGTCTCTATCTAGTTTGACGGTTTGTCGCCGAAGTCCAGGTTCAGTTAAACACTCGATAGTTAGAAGCTGGGACGACAGAGGCATCGACAAAGAGACTGAGAGAGAGATAGGGTGGTGTCTGCGGGAGAAAGATGGAAAGGGGGGGGGGTCACGCGTAGAAGAAGAAGAAAAGAGTGAGGAGGGGGTTCGGTTATTGATGACGTGATGGGTCTCGGACGGGTGGTCGAGAGAAGCCGCCGCTGCTGACGCGGCGGTCGACTGTCGCGCGCCACGCTGGCCGCCACCGAGAGAAATCTATCGACGCCATCGACTGTCACGCTTGACGGTCTCCCAGAAATCGTTTACTTTGGTCTCGTCCCCTGTTGTTTGTCACGGTAAAAACGAACCTCAAAGTAAGTGACACTAACGACTGGAGCGTGGGGCTTAGAAAAAGTTTTTCGGGCCAAAATGGGTGGTGATCGCTCGGCCGTCGCTGATGACACGAGGTTCCATTTTTTTTCTGCTGCTGCAGCAGATAATTCTCACCCTCTTTCACCCTATTTCTCTGCTCTTGTTATATACTGGCTGCACTTCCTCATACTGCAATCTACTCGTGAGTAACCAACCATAAACGCCGGTACATAGAACTAGCCAAACTGAAAAATCGAAAAAATATCATTTTGGAAATTGAAAACAAGTAAACTAAACAGTTATTTTGTTGCCATTTTCTTTAACCATTCAATCCAATTAATCAGTAGAAGTTACAGCTGCCATAAGTTGATAAAACGTTTTGGTAATTTTTCAGTTTACCACAACCGGTTATGACAAAACACAAAATGTATATCTAACAAAAATTTGATTTTTATTATTTTTGTTTTGATTTAATCAACTGTAGTCAACCGCAATACAAGCGTTACGTCCCCTCATGGTGCTTAGGCACTATGAGAGGAGCACATTTTCACCAGTACCCCGTGATCGAATAATCGAGAGCCCGCGCCGGGAATCGAACCCGGGACCGCCGAACACAGTCCGTCGCTAAACCAATTGCGCTACGACGAGTCGTACCATATTTCAAAACAATGTAGTTCGAGATGTTATGAAACAAATTATGTCCGATAGTAAATCGATTTTGCTTGCAATATTTTATTTAGTTCCAACATTTGTGCTGGCGTGCTGAGAGCCCATCTCTTACGATATCGTTACGTTGCCGGGTCACGTGATCAAAATCAGCCAGTCACATCTTGGGGAAGAGGAACTCCACTGAGGAAGATTGAGTCCAAAATAGGCCCCCTGATGCACCCTTTCATTTGAAAAACTCAGCATTAAAGACCATTGTTGCCTTGGTACAGTGCAGCGAGTATTTCCAGGCCTTGGAGATTAATTAGATGGCCTTGGACCCGATAGATTCGTGTGCGCACTGTTGCATTCTACCAGTCATGATTTTGCTAAATCAATCAAGCGTGGCAACAAAAAGAACAAATCTTAATTTAGCCCATTTACCCGCCCCTCCGTCGGCTATAAACGGTATAGCAGTATAACGGTACATGTATACATGCGACGTAGGGACTTTTCTATGAAAGCGGAAAAGCAACAGATAAGTCCGAGAATGGGGCAATGGATAACGCGTGAGACAAAAGGGTGGGCATGGACACGGAGAGAAGCAGCTGCCCGAGCACTTCTCCTATCTGAGAGTCAGCTGCGCCACATTCGGCATTCCTCCTCATTTTTGGGCGCTCGGCACATGTCCGCGGACCTCCAACAAGCTGGAGAGACCGAGAGAGAGAAAGAAGATACACAGACGTGGAGAGGATGCGAGCGGCCACTGCATGAGGCCTGAATGATCGATGGCAGTGCTGCCAGACTACAAATCAAGTTGTCACTCAGGAGCGCGTCGCCAGACGCCGAGTCGAGGCTATAATTACGCCCCCACCAATGCTAAAGCCATTGCAGGCGACGACGAGAGATAGAGCCCGGTGTTGGTAGAGGGGCGAAAAGGCTTGCCACTCCATTTGGGGGTCAGGTGGAATGGATGCGGGGGGGAAAGGTGAATGTGTAGAGACTGCAATTGCGACGCTCTTTCAACCAGGAAACGCCACCTTGTAATGAAAGATCGGCACCGCTTTAGAGTGTACGCCTTCGCTATTTACAGAGAAAGAACTGAATAGAAAATTGTCATGGTTTTTCGCTGGTTCCAGTTCAGCAAGAGCGTAGCGGCGAGCTGAAGTTGTTCATTAAGTTTATTATAAATTGATAATTTTAATTAATACAAGATTCGGGAATCCACCTAGGTCATTTGATCGTGTAACACCACAGCGCACAACAAAAATGTTTTCTAGGAAAGGAAAAATCAAAGATCAGACACCAGGCAAACGACGCTTTATAGATTTTTCATTAACAAAAACATAAATCCCAAGGCTTACTGTCTCACACTCTAACATTGAATTCATACTGAATATCAATAAATTAATTGTTTTCTGTTGGGTGTGACGTTTCGTACATCGATTCAGATTGTTAAACTCCCGAGTCAAGACTTTTATCGTGTCTATCCAAATAAGGCATTTGTGTCCGTCAAGTTTGTTTATTTGAACATGTACTTCCAATTGGCTAAAATTTCATTGGTTAAAATTTTGAGTCAGCAACGCCCATCGGAATCGAAGTCAAAAACGATCAACCCTGGAGAGGCAACAATGGTCTTTAAAAAAAAAGTTCGTTTCGCACCTACGAAAAAATGAATGAATGAAAATGGTTGAACCAATTTATCGCAGCACGCACATACGTTTCCAGACAAAAGCACGTCTGAATAAAGGAAGGGCGGATCGAAAGGCACCTGCGTTGCAACCGAGGTGTGCAGATATAGAAAAAAGAGGCACAACCTTAGTCTCATTTCGCCTTTTATGGATAGACGTACAGGTCGAGCCACATATGAACATGAACATAAATATATTCACCTGAGAGCCTCGCCAAAACGGCGACCATTCATCATGCGTTAAATATCTGCTGATATGATCACTTCAGTTAAACGAAAATGAAACAAAAATTTAAAAAATACTAAAATTGGGTTCGTCATTATACCGCATAGAGTGCTTACAAATAAAAAGCGAACGGACAAAGCTCATCTCTCCTTCCCTCCAACCTTTTAAGCCTGATCCATATTGCAGTCGGAACGGCGATTGCATGGCTTGATTTTTCCGATCATATTTCAGGAGATGCACGTTAGTGAAACGTTTTAATTAAACAATTTCACCTATATGTGAAACCAAATCTCAATACAATCAATCAATACATGGGCTGACTTTCTCGCATAGGTCCCAGAGGCTTCTACAATAATTATTGAAAGCGATTTGGTTGGGCGCTTTCAAAAATTATGATTCTAGGTTGATTTTGTTTGAAAGTGTTTCAATGAAATATATAAAGCCTAATTTTTGAAGCCGCGTGGATATAATATTTAGGATTGAATGACTCGCTGGACGCGAACTCAGGGTGAAC
>JAQGBY010008332.1:0-10766 GCA_034698785.1 Mycogona germanica
GTGGGGGTCCCAGACGGCGGAGGCGTATTCTAGGGAGGGACGTACAAGGGTGCGGTAAGCGGCAAGGCGGCAGGAGGCCGCCTTGCCCCGCCATTATGGTTAATAAAACTAGATAGATCATCCTTGGAAAGACAAACAAAATGAGCCGGCAGCTTAAGCACATATGCCTGAATAAATTGCCAAAATGCTTTGTTATTTCAGAGAAATGTGGCTAGTCCAAGGGCAGAGTTCTCTGTCTATAGGCAATTTCTGCCACCTGTTAGTACAAGCAATGAACAAGTGCTTTCACATTTTTATCAGTGTAGGGCCGACCTAAAGTTATTCCATGTTCCAGTTGTGCCAGGCAAAATTGACAAAGTTATACGCGTTCCAGCCTGTGGCATCACTTGAAAATTTAATTACCAGTAAAGTGATATAATCATTTAATACATGTGAAACAGTTTGACTACTGTACAACATACTTGTGTACAAAGTACACAAAACTGCTCCGTCCTTAATTCCAAGTTTTAATCCTGGTGCTGGCAATTAACTATAGTAAAATTTATTTCCGTTTCTTCCAGATTGGGGACAACGCGGGCCGACCATAAAGCCAGCCTATCGAGACACGTAGTAATTGCAAGATGACTGCCAAAAGCGATGTTGCCAGTATTCCAGCTGCCAAAGTTCAATTAGTCGTCAAACTAATCTGCTTTGCAGGGTTTTTGGTACATTTTTGTTTTCTTTTTATTATGCTATGAAGTTGTTCATCTTTTTTTTAAAGCATTAGTAATCTGTTATTTCAATTATTCATTGAAGGACCTGATGGCAGTTAGTATGATATTACCTTTAATATCGACCAGAGCCAAAGAGTTAGGAGCTAGTGCTCTTTTTAATGGGGTTATTGGTGAGTATCGCGCATTTTATTTAGAATTTCACACGTGGTTGTCGATATAAGCATTTAATTTTCTATTTAATTATTTGCTGTCATTGATAACGTTTACCAAGGTTTCACAATTGATATGACTCATTCAATTTTTTTCACATTTAGGTTCGTTGTATGGAGGAATCCAATTATTCTCTGCTCCAGTAATGGTAAATGCATATTTTCTTTGTATATTTTGTATCAATCTGATTTTTATTATATCAATCAATATTTAATTAGAAAATAAACACAATAATGAATTGCAGTCGGAAAATTATATTGCAAAAAAAAGAAAGAATTTTAAATCTCCACATATATGACGTACATTAGAAGTTCAACATCAGTTCTTCACAGAATGTTCTTTTTCTTCCTCAGGGTAGCTGGAGTGATTCAATGGGAAGGAAGTTTGTTCTGTTAGTTACACTACTGGCCACAGCGTGCGGCTATTTTATTTTAGGAAATTCGGCGCTCTACGGACTTATTTTTTCACGAATCGTTGTAGGTGGGTATTGCTTTTGATATGTACGGAATTTTTAATTGTCTTAAAGTGAGAATATGATTTTGGTAAACGCCCTAATTAAGATTGTATTTCAGTAGCGTGCACTAATTATTATTACTTTGGCTTTTCGAAGGCGTATTCAAACACAGCCAGTCCATTTCCCAGGCCTACTTGGCGGGAATAGCTTCCGAGGAGGAGCGAAGCGTCTACTACGGCTACTTTATCTCTGCATCAAGCATCGGATTCATCGTCGGTCCAGCCTGCGGTGGCCACCTAGCTGAACTGAATGACGGATTCTACTTGGTCGGCCTTGTCGTTTCTAGTCTTTTCGTCCTCAATGCGAGTAAGTGGAACTAGTGATGATAGTTACTAAAACTACCTAACTGAAATGTTGAGCATCAAAACTATTTGTCTGTTCGTAAGAATATAACATTCTTGAATTTATAATGATCTCGCATAGTGCTTAAGCACCAAGACCAAGCACATACTCGAACGTGCACCATGGCAATTCAAAAAGGAATGTATTATTGGCAATAAGTGTGCGAAATTTTATTCGATTCGATTAACGTTTTCCAATTTTATTTTGTAAATTTCAAAAGACTCCTTTTTTTTGTGAGCATTTGTTTTATTTACATAGAAGTTATGTTTAAATTACTAATTATTATTAATCTATAATATATCTCATATTATTATCGTTAACCGTTTGCGCTTCCGTTCTATCTTGCTTTGTCCATTAAAAAATTCTACGATATTTTCGGGGATGCTGGTGGATTTGGTCTATGCAACTGTGTAATTTTAAACCGTTTTAACATTTCAGTCATGTTGTGGAAATTCCTTCCGAACATCCAACCCTGCCGACAGGTAGCGCCGCCCCCGAAGCGCCAAGCAAGTCCTGGCGAAAGCACTGTCCGAACCGGGGACGCGTCACAGTCGCCACTTGGCATGGTTGCCCGCACCCGCGCCTACTTTGCCGCGCTCCACCTGGAAGACTGCTGGCAAGTGCTGCTGTTTCGTCTGGTGCTTGGTTTCTCAACGCTCGTCTACCGTAGCAACAACTCGCTCATCATGGAGGGTCAATACGGCTTCACGCCTAAAAACATCGGCTATCTCATTTCCTACCAAGGGTTGGTATCGGTTGGAGCCGGCTTTGGCATAGGTCACTTGACCCGAATCAGCCGGGACGTGAACGTCCAGGTGGCGTTCGCCATCGGCGTCATGTTTGTGTCGCTGCTGGTGCTGACATTGACGTCCAGCGTGGCGCTCCTGCTGGTGTGCCTGACCACCCTGTGCGTGTCGACCGCCGTGCTGCGCGTCTGCCTCACCGACCTGATGGTGTCGCGCTGTCCCAAGGAACGCGTCGGGGCGATCGTCGGTTTCGGTCAGAGCGTCACGTCGGCGGCCCGCATGCTGGCGCCGTTGGTGGCCGGAGCCGCGCTGGAGTTCGGGGTGCGGGGACCGGGCGCCGTCGGGTCGGTCACGTCTGGGGTCGGACTGGCTCTGTCGCTGTATCTGCTGTACGGGCAGTCGAACTCGAAGCTCAAAACAACGTGAGGTGGAGTGTGGGTGGGAATTAATTGGTTTTTGGTTTGATTTTCCTGGAATGTAACCTGCGCCCTGAAAATATGCAACATAATACCTGGTAAGATTGGTTTTCTTTAAGTTATCGAAACGAATGCTTTCGTGAGAAATATGTATTGAATATCGCCTGATACGGCGATTTTCTGTTTTTATGAATTCAGGGTTATTCAATGCATATGTTTTATTGATCGGTTGGTGGTTTATTTGAATTATACGAACGCTTCAGATTATGACTACTATCTTTGATGATTACGTTTCCTATTTTCGTTATGCCATTGCTATCCTAAATCCACTGAGTGATCAATTATATTTGGGAAATAATAATTATTTCTGTCGTAGTTAAGGAAATTGCAACGAGGGCATGCTTGCTTTTTGTCTTACTTGAATGAGTTTTCATTGAAAGATTGACAGTCGTTTTCATAATTGTTTTTTATATAACTGTTGGACACATTCGTAGGTTTTTCTCTCTTTTATTATATTTTTGTATGTGTCGAAATTCATTTTTCGATGGCAACTACCAAAATATGTATCGGGGAATATTAATCGGGATGTAAAATAATTATTCAATAGATGCTCTCTCAATTAAGATTTGCAAATAGATCTAACCAATTATTATTTCCAAGTAATACTCGAATTTTGCGAATTTAGTGGAACCACAGTTAAAGTTTAAATGTTAAATAACGCATTTTAAATAATAAATTTGCGGTTCAAACTATTTTCATTGCATTTATATGTATTCTTTGGTGTCTGAAACTCAGATATGGTAATTCGATTATTATTTCGCATAACAATTCAAAAGATTTCCATTTGATAACGTCAAAACAGGGTGTTCGGACATTTGTGCAATGAACAATCTGCAATGATTTCAGAAATGCATGGAAATGCACTGAATTTGATATAATCTTTATTGTGCAAGCCGTTCAAAAATATGAATAACATTGAACCGGTTCGTTATTCGTTATTGTGTGCATTAATTGGCCGGAATGCATTAACTAGTCAGTCAAAGCAGAACGGTCAATGTATTTTCAAATGTAAAGTTAAACTCATTCCGCAAATTTCGTGTTTTTCAGTATTGATTTGGCATACGATCGGCTAATGTTTCTCATTACTTTCAAACGTGTTTAAACGCGTTCATATTCGTGCGTTGGATAGTTGGGACGCGATTGACTTGTCTCATTTATTGTGAAGTTGCCGGTTATTATTATTATAATTGATCTTGCCTATTTTTGTGTTGATTTGTAAATGACGCTCAATTATATTAATTGGTTGACTGTTAACTTTGAGCCAATCTTGTACATCCTGGTCAGATATTGCACCCTCAAATTATTGTGGCAAAAAGATATTTATAATAAATCGGGTCTATTTTTGTTATGAAAAATAATTTAATATTTATACTCTGAAGCGTGTTGTTATTTTCTTTGTTTCGTGTAAAATTATGTAATGTAATGTGTGTAATGTTCGGGTAAAAATAGTAATTATGTAGCATGCATGAACAACTTCAGTCACTTAGTTATCTGAAAGCCAATGTGCATTTTATGAAGTCCTTCAGATAAAACCTAATTTCCATTAGAGTTGCAGATGTTTCGGAGGTTTAAACGTTTCGTTCTTATCGCTAGATTGGCTAGGAGTTCAGTGTTGCCTATTTTCCATATTGTCAATCAATTGTTGATGCGAATATCCAACAGGGGTATCCAACTTCCAACTGATAGCGGCCAAACAAAACATAGAGAGGATTAGAGCCGAGCATTCAATCAATCTAGCCTTGAAGATTTGGCATCGCCATATGGAACACTTCCAAATTGCATCAAGTAATCTGCTGCAATATTTTTTCAATTGTAATTAAATCGAATAGAAGTTAGCGCATTTGTGACATTTTGGTTGCGACACAGTTTAAATAAATGTACGGCTTGCCATTTTTATCAATCTTGTGTTCAACACAACACGAAATTGTTCTTTCAGAGTTCGGTTGAAAGGAGTTGTTCGAGGTTGTTGGAAAACTGCCACTAAATGTTGGAATTCCCAAAAATATTTAAGTAGAGAATTAATGTGTGTAAAAATCAAACGACGTCCAACAAATTGTGCATCCATTGTCTTCGCTACATGTTTCTTGAATTGTTAACTGATTTAGCGTTCGACCTACCAATCTAGTCTGTTGGGGGATAAGTGAAATTTTTTTCAGGCGGAAAATATATCTTCTCCCTACGAAAAAAAAATCCTCTTCTAGGGTAAATCACATAACCATAAATTTTCTTCCTGGCTTTCTATGTCAAGGCTTCAAAAAAAAAAAATACAAACAAAAAACTGGTCATAAAAAAACCTTGCTGGAAGAAAACCTTGTTCGTGGAAATGCATAGGGGATTGGATGACGATAAATCTAGTGGCGCAGGAATTCATTTCTTGAGATTTCTTGAGATAGGTTTTTGTGACTGATAAAAACTGCACAATCATCGCAGCCCACATCAGAAGTGCCATGGACTGATAACAGCGTCCGAACGACGATCGACATCGTGCACAATTTTATTCCGGCTTTCTCCGATTTGAAGTGCGAGTGTTGACGTGAATACGTCGATTTTTTATTGGATAGGTTCGGATCGTCACCTGCAGATTTCCGCAAATTTCCAAGAATGACCAAGAAAACTTCGACAGCGCCGGCGGCGGATTTCGTTAAAACGGCCAAGTTTTTGGTGTTCATGACATTTCTAGTAAGTTGGTTTTAATTTGATTTAATTACTTTCTGGACTGTAGTCGAGATTGGTTTTTTAATCAAAAGTATATCTGCGTTCTTGACCAAATATGATTTTTAATGAAATTCCCCCCCGCCATAGGTCCCTCTCTTGGGGGGGGGGGCTGCTTGCGGGTAAAATTTGTGAATTTGTAATGAGTGTCTTATAATTTTTGAAGAAAAAAGCGAAACGTGGCAGTGCCTTCTTCGTTCACAATTTTTATTTTTTAGAAAATTGCACAATGTATGCTTCTGATCTGCCTTTCTTCGCATCATGCGCTTTATAAATGATTTTGGTTGTTCTACTTCATGTATCTACATAAGCAGTTTTACTGCTATATTCTGCTGTAAATTACTGAAGATATTAAAAAATTCAATTTTACAATTATCACTAAATTTCAATATATCTACTCTGCTCAAATAAATAAACGAAACCGCTTAAATATGCTCTTTCGACGCGTTACTATTCATGTATTAGTTAATCTAGTTTCAGAAACATTTCCTAATTCAGTAAGTGAAGTTCAGGGCAGATCTTATCTCCCAACTAATTTTCTGAGGCAATGTCCGATTTAAATATTTTGCTTATTCGCAAATTTTCTTCATAAATCTCGTCATAAATCTCAGCGATTATTAAATTTGAAATTCCCGCCTTGAGAGGATGCAAATGCCTTACTTTAATGACGTTTCTGTATGACCTTGTCGTCTGCCTGATCGAGGGTGTTGACAAGGTCGTTTCAATCGTGACGTCATAAATCTCAGCGATCATTAAAAACATGGCGGGAAAGGAGAACACTTCAGCGCCGAGCGGCTTCAAGCACAACGCACTGTTTCTAGTGCTCCTTGTGATTTTTGTGAGTTCTTTTGTATTGCGTTTTGCGTAATATTTCCTGAACAGGAATATTTCCTAACGTGAATATTTCCTAACGTGAATATTTCCTAACGTGATCATTACCAATGTCTTGGTACTCTGTCTTTGATCGGTGACCCTGAGAAAAAAGTTCGAAGGAATCCATTCGTATAAGATGGTATATGACTATCCTGATTGAAGTGGGGCGCGTTTCATCTTAGTGTACATATTTGGCGATTTCAAATCGAGACTTCTACAAATATCAGCACGCATTACATCTTCAATCGGAACAGATGTTTGATGATATGAACGCGGTCATCCCACTGTTTGTGCTAACGAAACGTACATAACGAAAGAACCTGTTGCTCGATATTTGTAAATAATGTTTTCTACAGATGTGTTCTTCCGCAAAATAAAAATATTGATTTTTGACAAAACTTCTGGCTAAAGATATGTAGGAATAGATCAAGTGCGAGTTGTAAAGCAACTCCAAAATCAATTCTGGTATTCATATTTATTTGTTCGATAATTTTAGATATACAAGTAAAACCGAAAATGTCTTGCAATGTGTGTGACGTAAATTTCTTAGACGAGAACGAAGGGTTCGTCATTTTTTGGCCGCGCTTCCGCCTCATACAGGGTGCAAATAAAATAAAAACACCATGGTCATATAATTGTTTTTAGTACTGACTCTTGAGAATTTCAATTTGCAACTCATCAAAAGTGTCACATGTTTGAAAAAACGTATTTTAATTACTTAGAATTTCATATATTAGGAAACTTTTGTTTTTGAGCATCTTATGCATATTAGACAAAAAATTAGAAATTAAGATATGCAAATTAATTGGTCATTAATTTGTCATTATACATGATAACTTTGAAGAAATCGCCATTGAATAAGTTCTAAACAAATTTGAATTGACTATCCAATACATAAATCAACAAATAAAATTGCATTCTTTATTTCTAATTGTTTGGCATATCTGCGCGCAACTATAAGAATCTGAAATGAAATAGTTTTATAATTTATGAAATATATTTCATTGTGAAAAACTAATACTAACTTGATGTATTTTAATGTTTCTCTTATTAGGACACCATTGCAGTGGCAACAGTAATCATTCAAATTTTCCCACGACTTCTAGAACTTGGAGCGAGTCATGCTCAAAGTGGTCTTGTAGGTATGGCTATAATAAAAATGAAAAACTAAACCAAATAAATAGTAAGTCGTGTCAATTTCTGTCAGGTGTCTGGAAAATTACTGAAATGTTGAATCTGCGATTGGAGAAATACCTGAATTGGTATTACGGCTTTAATCGCAAGTTAAAAAACGTTTTCCTTCTGGTGAACTGGTTGCTTTTTCGATACACTTTTTATAATATCCGAAATTTTCCAAAAATCCGAATTCATATAATTTCTTGAGCCAGTAGTTTCTCATGTAATACCAATCTCAGAAACTAATGTTTTCTTGCAATTATTATTTCACCATGCAGCCTCACTTTATGGCGCTGTGCAATTATTCGTGTCACCTATTATGGTAAGTTGGACTGGATACATCTGACAATGATCTAACAAGCTTTTTAATTAAGGATCTCACACGCTCTTAAATTGCGTTCTCCCTCCTCACAATGACAGATTATATGTTGTGAATGATGTTGTAATCTTGTAACCAGATAATAGTCGTACGAAATGATTCGACAAGAAAAATGTTAAAGTGAAATAAAGTTTCAAAAAGGTCTGCCGTTACCAAAACAGAAACGTGTAATACTGGTTTTAAAAAAAAATTATTCAAAACTCGACAAAAAAATTGCACGAGTGTTAAATAGTTTGTGAATAAAATAATATTCATTAAAACATTTCAACATTTTTTTAGCCAACCACACTACAGGCGCTGCATCCCCTCATGGTGCTTAGGCATTATGCGAGGGGAACTACCCTCTGGGATCGAAATTTTCGAGAGCCCGCGCCGGGAATCGAACCCGGGACCGCCGAGACACAGTCAGTCGCTAAACGTACCAACTGGGTTACGACGAGTCGTACATATTACGACTACGACAGTTATAATACTCGCATTTCAATTGGTATGAAATATAAAATCAGTAAAACCAGTGGGATCAGTAAACAATTGTTGGTGCTTTGGTGTGTCTTGCATTCATTTAAAATCTATTTTATCCTTGTGGGTTTTTGTGTATCCATTTTTCTATAATCGTGTAAGCAAATCGAGTGCTTCAGCTAAATTGAAGATTACTAATGGAAATTGTCTACATTTGCAGGGGAACATCGCCGACGGAGGTAACAAAAGGATTATATTGATTGTCAGTGCCCTGGCTTCAGCAGGCAGTTACGCGTTATTGGCCAACCCTAGCTTGCTAACATTTTGCCTTTCGAGGTTCATTTCTGGTATGACATAGTTTTAGTAAAAATATATTGTCATTTTAGTGGGACCGAATTGAACTAAATGTATCTCGTTCTTGAATCACATATTGAAACGCATCGTCCGTTGTGTTATAAAAATATAGGCATTGTGAAGCACACTCAGCTTTTGCTCATGGGAATCATGTCCGATATCGCTCCCAAAGAGGAGAAGTCCAAATACCTCGGATTCTTCGGCGCGGGAATCGGTTTAGGCTTCATCTTCGGACCAATCATCGGAGGTCATCTGGCCGAACTGGAGAACGGATTCTCCTGGATGTGCGCCTTCGCATCAACAGTATTCGTCGCGAATGCAGGTAATTTGCGTTAAGAGAATATCATTTTATTGTTTCCAATTTAAAAATAAGCGTTTTCCATACGTGGTGGAATGCGTTTAAGATTTTTTTAATGACACTTCTATTCAAGAAAATGTGTAACGTAGGCCATACAAATGCGAAACGCGCAACAATTGTTTATAATTTCGGCGATCCCTCGTACATCGAGGACATCAAGCATCTTGAAGGATCGTAAGCTTGCGCCAGGTGATTGAAGAGTTTATGAGTTTTAATATCATCAGAATATATTGATGGAACTCATTTCCCTGATTGATAAGGAAATAAAATTTTAAAAAATGCCCTTCCAAAAAATATGTATCAGTTGAAACTTACAAAAAACTAAAATATGGATTCATTGCTTTAAATAGTTTCTGATTAGATCATAAATTAGCATACTGAATAGGTGAGGGGGAGTGGAGGTTACAAGAATTGTTTGTGACTTTTCTATCCCTCGCCCTCTCTAAAATGAGGTCTCATCGCCATATTCCTGCCGCCCACTGTCTCCGCCAAGACCAAGACCGACACTTCCAGCAGCGCCAAGAAGAAGAGCGACGGATTCCTGGAAAAATATGGCATCGACACCTGTTGGGACATACTGCTACTGCAGGGTTTGTGTGAGTTGGCCTGCATGGTCCACTTCACCAGCATCGGCCTCATTTTCACCAACGACTACCACCTCAATCCCTCCTACATCGGCTACACCATCGCCGGCACCAGCATTATCGGCACCATCACTGCCATTCTTGCCGGGAAACTAGAGAACTTCGCCGGCGACCGCACAGTCTCTTATGTTTTCCTGTCCGTGCTGCTCAGCTACATCGTGCTCATCGTCCCCAACATACGCTTCACCACCTACATCTCGGCCATCTGCTGCTCATCGGTGGGTCTGGGTCTGCTGCGCAGCTGGTGGCCCGGCCTGGCCATGGCCCGCACCACCCCCGACAAGGCCACCGCCACCGTCGGCGCCTTGCACAGCGTAATGGCAATCGCCGGCATGCTGGGCCCGTTTATCGCCGGCATCACCACCCAGAGTACCGGCACACACCACGGTGGCACCTACGTCGCCGTGGTGCTGTTCGCCGTGGCTTGCGCGTTCAGTCGCTGGCTGCAACCAATTCCAGCAGCCAAATTGAAGGACACATAAAGGGCGAGGTAGAAATACTGGGATCTGCAGCAGAGTTCGTCTCAGCTATAGATGACACAACCGAAGGTAAACGTAGGTGGCGCTGTACATCGTCACTCTCGGTAAACATACTCTAGGCAGCATAATTTCAAAATTCACCGCTTCAACTGAATTAAAACGCTGAATCTTACAGCAGAATTAGTTCAAAAATTATTCAACAAGTGTCAAAGGGTATCCGAAAATCAGCAACTGTTTTTTTTAAAGCGTTTGTCAAATACGACTCGTCGTGGCCCAGTTGGTTTAGTGACTGACTGTGGTTTCGGCGGTCCCGGGTTCGATTCCCGGCGCG
>JAQGBY010008333.1:0-10766 GCA_034698785.1 Mycogona germanica
AATATTGTCGCTTTTATTTTAGTTTATATAGTAGTAATATAATAATAAAATAGGATTAATTATTTTTCATTTTCTTTCTTCTTGTAACGATATCACATTGTGTGAGAGTGCACACAGTGAGTTGTAAAATAATTGTATTGGGATTTGAATTGAGGGCCCCGACAATGGAAATTGCACCACATGTCCACTCGCATATATATATATGCAATGTCAACGGGGGGAACGTTCGAACGATCCCCGTGTCCATTATTAAAGCAGAGGGTGGAATAAATGCGTTACAATGAGAGAGCTAAGTAAAAAAATAAAACGGTGGATTAAATGAGAGAAGGATGGAGAGGGGTGAGGACTGCTTCTTGATGACGATGGACGTAGGCAGGATTCCTCTCACTGAGAAATGCTCTGTTTAGAAAAACGCATTCAGGGCAAATTTCTTGGGGCATTAAGGACAAACTGGAAAACAGCTATTTTGAAAGTTAACAGAAATTTAAACAAATACTGTACATGGATCTTGCCCGTTGAATTCCGAACCAACAACTATTTACCTAACAGTTATATTTACCAATTTGAGAATCACAGCAAAGCTTGTAGTCCCCTCCTTAAAATAAAATGATAGAATGCATTCCTGCCTTGATACAAACCGGACATCATCTCAGATTCTCGTCTTGTAACCCTGAAAACATTAATCTACTCAACTGTCTCGACACGAATGACGAGGAAACCCCTTTCATTTTCTTTTTACCGACGTCCTCAAATTCGAAATGGCTCTTATAAAATGCATATATCGTCTATCTATTCACCCATCATTCGTTTCAGGACGCGCGCAAATTTGTGGTCCATTTAAAATAGACGAGTTGATTTCCCTGACGTGCCGCGAGCCCCCACCCAACATGCATCACTGGAAACTGCAAATTTTACGCTGCGACTGATCACAAAGACCGGATTTTTAGGATATTGACCGTGGTTTACTGCGTCAGAGCACAGGTGCAGATAATTTGGTGATTAAAAATGTTTCCGTATGCGTGAAAATTAGACGTTCTACGTGCTACAATCTTCTCGGTTGGTTTTTGGATAAGGCGCCTTTCTATTGGTCAAATGGGTCGTTGGTCGAAAGTCTGAAATAGTTCATCCATTGTAAATAAGGAATAAGCGTCACAGGGGCTTTAAAATAAAATTCCACTGCCAAAACAAATAAATAAAAACTACTTACGAAATAAATTGCAGTCACGCTTGAACTGAACATGAGATTAGTGCAAATAAAATAATTTTAAACTATTTGGCGATCTTAATCACATAGTTAAATGTCCAATAACTTCGCCAGCATTACTGAAAGCCATTTCTTATAATACTACAACTAAGACCTTTACGGTAGGAAATACTATTTCATTTAAGGCAAAAAAAATAATTCTACACTTGTGACCTTTTGAATTAAATAAATTCAGAGGATTATAACGAAAAAAACAAATGTTTGCATGTAAGACGTCATATTCCAGCTCCTCTCAACCATCATTTTATTATTTTGTTAAAATGACATGGATTCACAATGGACCCGATCAGTTAAATTATTTGTGACTTAAATCGTCATTTGTGATTCAAAAAAATAATATTCATAAATATTTATTTTCCCATCGCCATATGGCTACATAAGTACAGCTCCTAAGAATCCGGTCTCTATATCGTTATAGTTGGCCGTGGCGGCGGCGGCAGCACTGTTGCCCCATTCATAAGGCATAGCACTTAGCAACTTTTGTCTCCCGATCATCAGCAGCAGCGATTCGTCATCTCTTTAATGCGGGGCCGACCGCAAAACTTGTCCTCTCCGCATCAAGTGAGTGAGTCACGACCAGTACGTGATGCGCGGGCGGAACGAAAATCAAACGCGCCACACACGCCACTAGTTTTCAATGGAGAAGAGAAAGAGCTCAGAGAGAGGCGACCATCATTGATTTTCTTCACCAACTGTCCATCAGTCACGTTTTTTTGTTGTTGTTGCTGTCACCCCCCGACCAAGTCAGTCCGCAGTTTGAAACAATCGTTGGCACACTTCAAAATTTATGTACTGTGCGTGTGTGAAACGCGAAAACCCTAGTTTCACATATTAATTACAATTACAATTTTAAAACATTTATTAAAAAATGGTGGCTCATGAGCCTACAATAGTTCCCGGCCTTCGAGTTCTCTATCTTATATTATAAAACAGGATCTCATGTTCTTCTGTTCGGAGACTAACTCCCGAACGGCCTAATGAAATTGAATAACATTTTACCTCCTGATAGTACATCACAATAGTTTGCTAGCATCCCATTTTCAGATCTCGATTTTGAATATTTCACAATAAGATAACCGGTCACAAAATCCTACTAATCTCCCATTCGCTTCAAAAACATAATATGGCGTCTCCACATCAAACGCATGATATTGTCGATTTCACGTGATAACAAAGCACATCAGATTACAGTTCCAGCCACATTTACCGGAATCATAATTAAAAATCAAAATTAATGAAATAGATATTTTTGAAAACGATTCTTATTCGATTTGGTATTTCACGTTTGGAAATCCTAATTTTTTTAATATAAAAATAACATGCTGCGGCACCACTGCATGACGTTATTATAGCACGTGTAATTGATATATATAAAATAATATTTTCATTGATGGTTACTCTTGACCAAGGCGAAGCCGGGTAACCTTCTAATATCCTATAGTTACACTGTAAGCATGATTCAAGTTAAGATGTTTGGACTGCAATCGAGAGTCGGCAACAAGATCATCGATTACGTTTGTTTGTCTTTTGTGTTTCATATATCTACAATTTCTTAATTGTATTGTACGATGACACATTTATAGTCTAATAAATAGCACATTGATGAAAAAGAAAAATTGAATTAACGTTTTGAAAATCAACCGAATGTGCGCCCACTATTTGACCTTCAATCGTGTTTGACCTTCAACACATGTACGCTACACACGCGAGTGTACTACAATAAACGACATTGATAAAATGCTCTATGTTTTATACGCTTGGATATTATAGGGCCTGACAAAAATTGTAAATAGGTTGAGCCATCAAAAAGTGAGACTCTAACTTGATTCAATTTCGGTTGATTGATCGGTTCTCAACTTGCGGCGGACATTATTTATTTACCATTTAGGAACAACCACATTCGATTAGTAAGCGGTGCTACTAGTAGTGAAAATGTACTGTACACGTATATTCGGAAGAACTAATATACGGCAAAACCATATCTAAGCAACCTAAGCATATGCCAATCGCTGTACATGTAGAACTGGAACACATCAGCTTCGGACATTTCGAGAATTACATGTAGATGCAGGCTTACATATCAAAAACAAAATCTCATAAAAACTGGGAAAAACTGGCGCGAATATGGCACCTTTCGAATAATTACACGCAATAATCACATTTATTTGTGAGGATGCATCAGCGAATTTCCTCCCCTCCATTTTCCCCCCGTCGCACGACGTCGCCAATATCGCGGCGACACATCTGCCCCAGAGCTGAATATCGGGAATTCGTTTCTCATTAATCGATCATCGATCAATGTCCTATACCTACTGACGATGATTCGATTAAGTCGGATCGTGTGCGTTTTTGACTGGCAAGCAGGGTACAGTACCGTTTCCGCAGCCCTGCATGCACTTTTCGTTGATTCTGGATGCGACACTAATTCTAGGAGTTGGATTATGAAAGAAGACGGGATATATATTACATCATCAATTTTCATTTGCAAATATGTCGGCTGTAATCGTCCGGGCGACAAGTATTGCAATGCAATAATATTGGGAATAAAAATTATCTACTCTCTCTGAACATATATTTTTTAATTCGTTTTGATCTCTGACCTCTTGATGATCATTGACCATCAGCGGCGGCAATTCAAATCGAATGTTACACGAGTTAAGGTGTAGCGAATATGGCGTCACCTAGCATAAGTTCTGTGCTAGGTGTAGTCATTAGATTGCTATCGTGCACATGAAAGAACTTCGTTTTATACAAACAATTTCGTTCTTCGTGCCCAAAATAGAAAATAAATTGTGTCGACCCATTTTAAGTCGCCTCAATTTGTGGTAACCAGGCAAGTGTTCTTACATCTGCGATCTAAAGTATAACATTTACGTCATACCGCAATTCGTTTCTAGCACAGGCACTTATATTTAGATGCTATCTACCTACGTTTGCCTGGTTCGGTTGCGATTTGCTAACAGGCAGGAAAAAAAGGTAGGCTGTAGGGCCATCAGGGTATCGTCAGTCCTCGGGGGGCTTATTTAGGAGCCGACGTAATACGTCACGTCACCCACCCGCGTTTTCCATAATACCTCATTTATTGGAACTAGCACGCCCATAATGCCCCGGGCATTCCACCCACTACCACCTCCTTCATCTCCCACACATTCTCGCAGTCCAGGACGGGCCGGTTTCTCCCGATCGTACCGTAAGATTGCATAATTTTTTTTCTCCCCATACAATTTTCTTTACTCCCGCAATATTAGTGGCCCAAGAGGGGACATGTATGGGGCCTCAGATATATACTGCGTTTTCATTCCCCCGTCTCCCAAGGCCTGCCCTAACCCGCTTCATCTACCAGTCATCAACCACCCCTCAGTACGTGCGTTATTATATTCCAGTAATGACTGTTTCTATGAGTTGCTCCAGAAATCAGATTAAAAACAGATTTATTTTCACTAGCGATACATTCATACGATATCTGGCTGGGAACCGATATAGGCAACGTAGCCGCCTTAAGACCAGCCCTCCTGAGACCCCCATGGGTTCTCACCTTAAATCTGGTTTGAAATCAAGACATCGTAATTTAACATTGAAAAGTAAAATGACAAGATAACCTACTACTGATTGATCGAGATTTAAACTCAGTTTTTCACCTCTTTCTTGATCGAATGCGAGCAAAGAGAGCGTGCAATGCAGGCAAGCCACAACACCATTCGGGGGGAGCTTTTTGGAGGCTATACAAAGTGCAGAAGCACGTCGAGATGAATGTCACGTTAGCAACAAATAAATTTGCATTTATTTAAAATACTCGATAGTAAGGGTAGTAAGTAAGTAAATAGCCAAACGACCATTACACGGTCCGAGCGTTCGACGGTCAAGTCATAATAATGGAAATGGCAATTCTCAAGTCGCAGCAAGACAGCTAGTCTTGACCTGAATAAAATCCTAATTAAGCTAGCTACGTTAGGTTTAGTGTTACTACTGGATAGTGGATAGTATTATGGCATACAATCCTTAACCAGAACTACTGGCGACTCTGATAAACAACGTTTTCGGTGGACGACTCATGGTTAAACGAACCCACAAAAGCGGCGCGACTCCTTCGTTTCTCAGCTTCACTTATTATATTTTAAGCTGAACTGCAAAAAACAATTTCACAAATTCAAGATATTTTCCAGTCTCTGATCCTCCCCTATCAAAGTAATCAAACTGATATCAGCAGATAATAATTAAATGATAAATAAATGATGATAACAGGTATCAAACTGATATTAAATTGAAAAAATCAAGACAGGTCTTTAAAATATATACTGGATATATCTTTTTTAACGACTTTTTTTACAAATAAAAAATAGGTTTCAATTATTCACTTGGAAATAAATTTTATCTCGTTTTCTTTAGTCAAGAAATTGTCTTAAATTGATAAAGGGAAACTGTTTCACCTCATTTATAAACCATTATTTAAAATACATTTTTTCAAAAATAAAAAATGTTCCATTTATTAGTCTTAATTTCCTAAACAAATGTTTATCTCTGTTCTTGGACAAGAAAATGTCTTAAATTTGCAGTGCGCTGCTAGACTTCCAAGTTCATGTGAACTACCTCAATGTCAGTGCTACAGCAAGAAGGGAGATGGGTTCAAGATTTATCGTTTTCATACTTTTGAATTCGCCTGCCACAAGGGGATATTCGTAATCTTGACTTGAAGGTGTGGTCTGGCTCCAATAAAGTGAAGTGGTGCTGAGAGAGGGGTCTCAACTGCTATTTCCCCATACATGTACAAGGTGGCTCGCTTCCCGAAGTCACTTTTCCAATGAAGAACATAGCAATTGGTACACAGGGCATACGGTACAGGGGAGGATCAAACGTGATGGCGTGCTAAATGGCGCGAGGCTCTCTCTCTTGGTGACAACGGCCGCGGATCACTAAACGTTTCCGCCGCACTGAGCGCTCGTTGGAGCGGCAAATTGCCAACAGGCGTCACTGCTCCACTTCCACCAAATCCTCACTACGTTTCATAGCCTACGAACGAACGACCCATTGATAAAAGCCGTTGCCAAACCGCGTACTTTTCAATTTGCCACCGAGAGGTGGTGCATCTTTCGAGTGTCCATTTTCAATAGTATTTTTCCAATGTCAAATATCTGATCGAATTAAATAGAGTCTCCCTATACACTGACTTCCTCTCGCGATCTATGCTCGGCGCCATCTTGGATCAACGAATTCCGGTCTTCTTGGTTTAATGATTTTTTCTCAACTGTACAGCTGGAGTGTGAACTGTCACTCTGCCAAATGGCCACACCAATGGGCAATGGCAACCCGTACGGATTCCCCCGACTCGGTGCTTCAACACTACTGTATTCGAAGGACACATTTTCGCAAGAATCTCACGATCGTGGTTTGTCAATGTACACTTTGGACTTCAGGTACTCCCATAAGAAGAAATCGCAGGGGTAAAGTGAGGCGAGCGGGGTGACCGCAAAGCAGTCATCATTACGAAAAAACGCCTCCACGGCGAAAGGAACGATGTTGAGCGTTCCAACGGGTCATGGTAACTAAGCTTGCTACCTTAGGGTACAGAATGAGGGGTTGAACGGCCTTCCCCCACCTACCAACCCCAAACCACGCCTTTTACAACGACGCAGAAAAATAAGACCTTATTTTTCACCGGGATTTCTACTTTTGTAAATTAAAATGATGAAAGTTAAAGTAAAAACACAACTGGTCGTTTTTTGTTATTTCCGCTAGACTGGATTTTGCGCGAGATTCTGACGATCCGATAAATACATTTTTTGTGTTGTATGGCTCTGCACTGACAAACATTTTTAGTTGACGATTATGACGATGGTTGAAATATGCAACTTTTCGTAATCTGCAATGTCCGCTAGATCTGTTTTGCGCGATTAATTTATGCGGGGTCTATCCGATCCAAGCCCAACCTCTGCCATTCTGGATTATTTCTTTTATAATTCGTTTTTCAATGGTTGAGCTAAATCATTTTCACTAACCGATCTCCAGTAGCAGATTCAAGAAAATCAAGGTGGTCTAGCACGATTCAGCCTGGCGCACACTGACGAGCTGTGCCATTCTGCGCTAAATTTTTCTTACACTTCTTCAATCATCAATATAAGAAGTAACGTAAGAAAGCCCTCGCGGCATAACACAGCCAGTCCAATAAATTATCGTCGTACAGTCATACCCTTAGCAGAGATACACAGTCATTAGGAGAGAACATCCCCGGTCGACCTTGGCGAGCTAGGCCGCGGCATCACGGCAAGGTTCGTCAGTCCGTCCACCCCACGTCATCACGTACTTTCCGACCGACTGAGCCGATCTCCATCTCCACCCCCATCCGACGTCGTTTATATCCCCACTGACTCACCACACTCTGGTGTGGCCGAGCGAAGGACGGTCAACAGCCCGCACCGTGACGCCGTCACAATCTGCTCGAAACTGCCGGGACGCACTCGGCTGCATTTGGCGACTTTGTGCCGACCGTCAACACTTGAGTGCATGTGGAAAAACAAACCAAATATGGTAGAAACGCAATTTATGATGTTCCCACACACAAAAAATATTTTACCTTTCTCCGGCTAACTTATGTTACGAGGTATGTTCTGAAACACTAGGTGACATTCTCGTCAATCGATATCGATACTACATATCGTAACCAATTAACATATTCGTTGGAACGCCACCTTTTGTTTCTTGTCTTGTTTCTATTGTTTTGTTGGCAACCTAATTTGGCCTAATTTATATGTCGATCGAAATTTTGAATTGCAATTTAAAAATAATAAATTAGATTTTAAATTCCACAATAATTGCAAGAAAAATAGGACTAACCTATCTCGAAGTGCAATTGCAATTGCATCCCAATTGCAATTCCAAATGAACCAACTAGAAAGGACTTCGAAATTGTTAATAACCATTAAAACAAACACTTGCAAATAGAAATGTAATGTGGACCCATTTTCAAATGAAGAGGTCGTCATCATGAACTCACACTATTGAAAGCATAAAGCGCAGCCTGAAATGTAATTCTCTCGTTTCTATCGATTTAATATCCTCATTTTTGATATGTGACGTAAACGCACAATTGGATTTGAAAGCCGTATGACGCCGCCCTAATCCCCTCTCCCGGCGCGCAGGCCCAGAGCCTCATGAGACCTACTTCCCCACCCCCGAGTCCACCTATGTTACATCGTAACTGGCCCTATCCTAAGATAAGCTTCATGGAGCAATGCAAATTTAATTTTAGCAAGTGGGACAAAATCATTTCTTTCATACGTCTTCGATTTTTAAACCAACTTGCATGGAATTATCGCAGTAGGTCTGGAAATGAAAATTCAAAAATCAATCTCAGGAGGACATATTATGAGCTCCTCCGTTCTCTCTCTCTATCTCTCCCCATTCCCTACTCTATTCATTCTGACCTTTCCAACCCACCCTTCCCAATTCCAATTTTCCCCACAATGCGCCAGAAATATGAACTCGATATTAGGTATTTCGGTTTATCAAATTCAAATGAGTCATACGTACTTCTACGAAAACTGCTCATAGAATATGAACGAAAAAAGAATTATTTTTATTCAAGAATTGCTTTATTTTTCAAATTTGTGTTTGTTATCTCAATGCCAAGTCTCAAATTCGAAATGGTTATTGTTCTAGAATGACTAATTATTTTAAAATGTACTCATCATCGTAATCATAAACATAATCGTAATCATAATCGTAAAATGTAATCGTCATCGTTCTTGTTTTTCGTTTGTTGCAGTGATTTTCATATTAGTTTATTCTTATTAAATATTAGTTATACTATTATTTTATTTGAAAAGTTTATCGCCGACTCTGTTCGTCTTTTTTCGTCCGGTGCTGTCCCGGACACAAATTGCTATCTATTTTCGAGAACCGAAATATCGATAAAATCTTAACGCATGTCTTTACAATATCGCGAGTACATGATAAATATCTGCAATTGCTACCCTGACCTTTTGTAAATATGGCGACAATAGGTAACTAAACAGCCAATATAGCAGTCGAAAGCTCAAAACCCCCAAGTGAGTCATCACAAAGCAAACACCGATCCGAAAATCTAATAAATGTATATCAATCATTAAACCAATACTGGTTGTTTAGGTTCGACCTACACTTAGCCTTTTCGATAAATATTTATCCCTACCTGCTCTACCCTGAAGTAAACAAAATCACACAAATACAATTACGTCTCGCAGCCCGTCACATGACCCGCATGCCCCTGCACCTGCATCCACGTCTCACCAACCGCACCAACCATACGACATACGGTCATCGACCGATCCGCCTTTGAGAAGAACCCCGTAATTAAACCTTAACTAATTTCTACCTGATATCTCCGAGATCTTATCTGAGGATCTCAGAAACCTGGACGTTTCCAGCAAAGTTATCGGCCTACTGCGGGCAGTCTGGTACGGGCGATAGGCTAGAAAACAGGGTAGGCATTATTATTTCACGAAAAAACCAACGTCGAGCAGATAAGATCTAGTCTTGCGCAACAATGTTGGGAACTCTGTGTCGAAGCGTTCGACGGCGGCCATTAAACAAAGAATCGATAATATTAGTCACCATTGCAAATATAAAACATGCCCCTAACACCCTTACTGCGAATTGCGATGGATAGGGGTGGGGATTGTAGGAATGGTAGTGGTGGTGGGGAGAGATAGACGAGGGAGGTGTTACCAGAGCAGTGTAAAGAAATGTGCGTGCTGTACAACACGTACGAGATGACACATGTGGTTTGGCACTTTATTTACAGTGCAATAATTGCAATACCAATGATATTTGCACCAACGGAATTGTAACAAACTTTTTTGAAGATAAGTGAAAGGCATGGAGAAAGGTTAGATACCAAAACGTGAGTTCTATATGTATACAGTCGAAAATATTAAGGACATCATGCTGAGGGTTTTCCTATTGACCAACAAGGCTATTTTGCACCCCAATAACATATGACGCACGCGATGCCATCACCAAACTCGGGAACTGTACAGGGGGAAAGTTGGGAAAAAGAACTTACGGAAGAGGGATAAACGATTCGTCATTGGTGCAGTGAATAACCGGAAGATATTTATCAAACGTAGCCATAGCCCTCCCCCTCCCTCACAGAATATACCCCGCATCATCAGATATTAGATGTGTTTTTTGGTTTCTTTTGTTGTGCAGGAGCTGATGACATCGCTTATGTTTTCGCATTGCTTGTCACGACACCTACTGGAATTTTTCCGTGTGACTGAGTAATTCAGTTCTTCGAATTTCCGAACCTCAGCTTTACAAGTAAACAAAAACATAAACAATATTTCTCCGCGAATCGCCATCTCTTGATTTTTTAATTTCATATATTACAATTTCCAGGAAAATGGATAACATCCTGGACAGACTCGCCAACTTGCAAACTATTGTTTAATCACTATAAGTAGATAAAGTCGTACTTGAAATATAATAAAATAAAATATTCATAATAAATTCATAACGAATTCATAAT
>JAQGBY010008334.1:0-10766 GCA_034698785.1 Mycogona germanica
AATAAAAATAGCTTTACAAAATTTTGGCTTTTGTAACGTTTCCCTTTGGCTTCAAACTTTAAAAAATAGCGTCTCCATATCAAAAGAATTACGTCGTCGATTTCACGAGACAACCAGGAGATACATTTTGGTCATTCAAATTTGATGATCTCAACACCAAATGACGTCATGTACGCTTGCGCATAAAAGAGAATGAGTGGAATTTGGGATTGTGCGCATGCGCAGATGTCACAATTTGATGTTGGGGAATCAAATTTGAAGGACCAGAATATATCTCCTGGTGACGTCATTACAGAGTATAGAACGTGAAAAATTAGTTATTTCACATTTAACGTTTGCGTTAATCGCCTGTCATCGTTCAAACGTTACGAAGATTACAATGTCAGTTACAGTCAGTTACAGTCAAGTCAGCCAGGAAGTCGTTAAATTGGAATGCTCAGGTGCCTTACACGAAGCTCCATCGGGGGGAGCTTTATGTAGAGTTGGTTATAAAGGCATGTACTGCGCCACAAATGTTTTAGTTGATTAAACCAGGCGATCATTACAATGTCAGTTACGATGTCAGTTACAGTCAAGTCAGCCGGATAGTCGTTAAATTGGAATGCTCATGTGCCTTACACGAAGCTCAGATGGGGGGAGCTTTATGTATAGTTGGTTATTTTTTTTTTTTTTAATTCACTGAAAACTTATATATTTTGCCATCTTTGTGAGTCTTGAATTATTCAGCACAAATGAAGAGATTTCTCCACCAAAAATAAAAGCAGAATCCATTTGTTGCTTTTTTTTCTCGTCTGTACACTGTATTTATACGGCATACTAATCAAGCAGGAATGGCGCAGGATTAGCCAGAAATAAGCCGTACATGCAGTTGGATTCTGAAATACGATAAGTACACATAAATTAACATAGTAATACGCATAAATTAGCCAATCTTTTAGCGCATGTTTGGAAACCGAAAAAAAATCTAAATTCCAAAGTATGTGTTTATCGAAAACTTCAAATGACATTCTTTATCCATTACAGCTCGCAAATAAACTACTGTACATAACGCATTCCTCACTTTGTTAGTAAATTAAAATTTGAGATAAGGTACGAGAATATTATCGAAACTTTTTTAATTACGTATAGAATGAAATGTTGCCATGTTACATTATCGAAAGAAAATATGACGTAAGCCAAAGCTTTTTTATAGCGCCAACATAGGGCAGCAAAGGGTGGACTGGTACACGGAACTCTATGATGACGCATCTAGTAGCACATGAACTAGTAAAACTAATTTCTTCGTACTTTGACATCCGTTTCCAAGTTCTGTAAAAGTCGAGGTTTCCGTAGTCGACGATACATTGATAAATAATTCCAAACGCGTCTCGCTTGAAAGTAGTCATAAATTAGGATCTATAATTTAATTGGAGGTGCGTTAATTAAGTCTTTCTTCGACTTCGACGCTGAGAATAATAGGCGCTCAAGTTAAAGGAACCATTTTTTGCATTCGTGAATATTTTTTTTTACCCAATCAACTGTAGCCAATCGCACTACAGGCGTTACGTCCCCTCATGGTGCTTAGGTACTATGCGAGGGGAACGACCAGTACCCCGCGATCGAAATTTTCGAAAGCCCGCGCCGGGAATCGAACCCAGGACCGCCGAGCCACAGTCAGTCGCTAAACCAACTGGGCTACGACGAGTCTTACAAATAAAATATAAAACGGCAATTAAACTAAATCGTCTGTTCAGTGCACAATTAAAAGTATCGCTTCATCAATTTTGTGCTTCAAAATTTCAAAATTCGAAACCCCCTGTATATTAATTGTTTGCTTTAAATCACTTGTAGTTCTTTTTAACCAATACTCAATCAATGATGCAGTTGATAACTTTATTACTCAAAATCACATTGAACATTTCGCTGAAGGTGGGGAATGATGCTGACTCTCACTTGGTCTCCAGACCACTATCGATGGATGTAAATGACGTGAGTCATTTTGGACTAATCCTATAATAAAACAGATAATTCGATTTTCGTGTTCGGAGCAAAACGGCAGAACGGCACAATGAAATCGCATAAAAATGAACATCCACTTACTAAACCATCATAATTCGCTAGCGACGGAGCGACGGATTTCTAATTTCAATATAACATAATAAAATAAGCGTTACCAAATTTTGGAAAATCTCCCTTTCGCTTCAAACTTAAAAAATGGCTTCTCCACATCAAAAGCATGACGTCGTCGATTTCACGAGACAACAACGTTACCACATAACAGTTTCATCACATTTTCTTTCGATAGCTTTACAAGTTAAGATTGCAATTTTGCGCAGGACTCGCGAAAAATTCAAAACAATTGACTTATACTCTGTACCACTTTGGCTTCGTATGACCCTATTGAAAAGCTTTGGCATACGTCACTTTTCTTTCGTTAGTTTGACATGCCATGAGCTAAACCTAAAAAACCCAACCCCAAACTAAAAAATTTAAAAAAATGGAGATACACCACTGTGGGTTTCACCGCTGCAATTGAAGCTTGCCGTCATCTACCAGACGGCGAAACTTGCGCCATCTTCTGATAAGGTGCAGCACCCAGCGAGTACAGTATTTGGTTGCACTCTTCGAAGAACATACGCGGAATTGCCATAGTCTACGATCGGCAGAAAGGCATTTCTTGAAGTTGAAGTTGGTATCCTACACTTCAGCGCGAAAACGAGCTCTGAAGCCCCGAAAATTTAGCGACACCCGCCAAAAGCCGTGCTCACCGAAAATTGGATTACACGGTCTACGGGACTATTAACGCCCGTTATTACCCATGAAGTGCATGCTAATTAAACTGGCGTGGCAATCGACTTTGATCCTCCACAGACCCGTCGTTTCGGGTCTCCCTCAAGAACGCGTGTCATTTCCTGTCTTGAAATGCTAATCTTGTACGACTCGTCGTGGCGCAGTTGGTTTAGCGACTGACTGTGGTTTCGGCGGTTCCGGGTTCGATTCCCGACGCGGGCTCTCGAAAATTTCGATCCCGGGGTACTGGTCGTTCCCCCCTTGCACAGTGCCTGAGCACAATGAAGGGGCACAACGCCTGTAGTGCGGTTGACTACAGTTGATTGAGATTTTTAAAAAAATAATTTGAGACGCCCAGTTGCGTAACGGTTTGCATGTCTGCGTTAAATGCTTGTATCGCGGGGTTCGATCCTGGCCGACGTCTTTGGAAGTTCTTGGGCGACAGAAATCCCAACGCACGTCTTTTTTCGCAATGGAAGTAAATCGTGACCCGGGTCTGTACAGTATCAGGGCACGTTTAAAGATCCCTACCTAGGATATTGCCTCATTGGGGTCTTTTAAGGCATGAAAGCTGGTGAAGCCTTCGCAGGTAATGCTCTCCTAACTGTCCACCAGATTCAGTCCAATTTGTGGTTGGGCCTTCTGTCCCTAGACGTTTGCTGAATTCAGAAAGACAAATAATATATTTTTCTTACGTCCAAATTTTTATTCTGGGAAATTCACAATCTTTTCCTTCAACTTGACCTCAGTTAGTGATCATATTTAAAAAAAAGGAATGGAAATGAACCGAGGTCCTTGGAATGCTGTTTAGCGGCGCATGTTGACGGAAAAATGCAACGTCTTCGTCTATACATGTACAGAGTGTTAAAACTGATTTTTTTGTTCTCAAGAATATGATAGCTTATCCGCATCTTATTTTCTGCCAACCGGTTTATACGTTTACTGGTGCAGCCGTGCGAAAAGAGGGATGTGCCTGCAAACTGCAGGCTTATCTGCGAAAAACAAACCAACATAGAAAAAGGGGGTCTCTCTAGACACACTTCAAAATCGCATTGTCTCAAAATGATGACACATAATCTTAAGACAGGAAACACTCCTTACGTTATTTAACATGTCAGCCTGTACAAGGTTATCACGTCGCTGCGTGTGGCGACCACTACCGGGCAATGGAAAGGGAACTAGGGCAATCATGGGTTGTGGTTTTGATGAATCAGCAGATATCTAAAATAATAATACTTGAAGGATGTTTGAAAATAACGGAAACGACAATCCTGTTTTGATCCTGTTTTATGGTAAAATCACTCAAAGAAATTTTGACTGTTTCAGAAAACTCCGGAACACAAACTTGTCTCCTAAAATGAAGGGGTTTGAAGCAGAGTGATGTACATCTGTTTTTTCAATTTTCCAGTTATTGCAAAAATACAATCTTAGAGTATATCCGAAAAAGTATGCGCCGACAGGGTGGAAAGATAAACGGAACAGTGTTTTAACGCTTCTAGTACAGAGTAAAACCTATTTTTTTCTCAATTCAAGAAGAAAAACGACTTAAACCACTCTGGATTTCACCCTTTGAAATGTAAATTTGGCAGTCGTTTTGATTTAATGTAATACCTTTAGACTCCACCGGCATTTTTAAAATCTGATAATGAATATACTCACGTATATATATATATATATATATACATATATATGATATACTCACGAGATGTTATTTTTCAAATTAAACTAATTAATTAATCCCAAGGGATATTTTAAAAAAGACCGTCTGATAAGGTTTTGTAGTTAAAGTGAAGTTTGAGTTTAAGACATAAATGAAACCCCATCGTACGAATTTCGAGCAAGGCAAACCATATTTATTTGGTCGTGTCCAAAGTGTTGAGTTTGTAAAGCTTGGGGTTTACCGTTAACATTTTACGTCGGTGCTTTCCCTAATGTTTATCTATGTCTGTAAATCGAGTGACACTAAGCGTGTCTTTTCACGCCTGCCTCGTCGAATTAGTCGCTAATAGCATTGGTTTGCAGAATCCATGAAGCGTAAAGTTGGATTTGTAACCCCCCGTCTTCGCCATCCCCCCACTCCCCCTTTTCACCAATGAGCCCGCTCAGTTCCTTCCTAAATTATCAACCCGGAATTAGCCACCAACTTTGGTTCCCCAATGTAACGCATTTTACTTATCTTTTAGATTTTTTTTTCCTTGCTCTTTTCCGTATTAATCTCGAGGGAAAGACGCCTCGGGATGTCTGTGTCGCAATTCACCTCGGAAAAGACGGGGTGACTCCAACGAGATATAAGGAGTAGCGTCAGATACAGAAACAATTTGAGTACTGTTCTGAGTTTAGCATAACCTGAATCATTGATCCTCGTGTAAATGTGTTTTTAAAAATTGTATTGGTACGCTGAGAAAGTAGTTTTAAACTATCGATAGTTCACTTACGATCTATTTTACGACTATCGCGGATAACTTTTTCGGTAGTTATCAATGACATTTACTTTTGTGACGTCATTAACCCTTTTCCTTCAACCGCAGTTTCATTAAAACTTCCCGCCGCTCAATTTCCTAAATTCCGGTAGATGGCGACACTTGTCGTCACACATATTTTCCTCCCATTCACCATGTAGCCATCATTTGCTCGGAATGGTACCTCAATAGTTGACACTTCTGTTATTTTTGTTTATTAAATTCATATCTCACGAACGCAACAGCATAATGAACTGAACTAAGCTGCGTTGAGCGTAGAATTTGCGACAGCACTACGTAAATTTCATGACGCTGCGTTACGCCGTTGGTGAGTTATCGCAGTAGAGACCGGAAGCAGGGAAGTAGGGTGTAGAAATGTTATTACGGTGATCGCGGGTTCGATTCCCCACCGACACCTTCGCAATTTTTAGGGCGAGAGATATTCATACGCACGCACGCCTTCCTTCGGAATGGAATTAAACCCGTGGGACCCACACTGGTGGACGTCGTTAATATCTCAAGACAGGAAGCATACATTTTGTTTTATTGTATTAGATATTTCCATCTGGGTGTGTAAACGTGTCCAATGTTCGGTACAAGCTAAAACTTTTATCAGGATAATTGTGCAGATGGAAGGATTAGTTTCTATTTTGGAAATCATGTATCCTAAGTTTTGTGACATCTCCTCTGGGGGCGCTGCGGTAATGTGTCAACCTGAAATCAAACAGACGTGACAACGACTCAATTTTCTCAAATAGCGCGTCATGTTGTGTGTAGAAAATGTTAGCTGCTAACATGTTAGGCAGTTGTAACGAGAACCCGGTCGTCATACAATGTACAGGCCTAGGCAAACGAACTGCAAATTCGTTGTCAGCTGCAATATGTGTGTGGCCTATGTGTACTCGTGTGTGTACAGTATATACGAGAATGTTATGTAACTTATTGTAGCCGCATAGCAAATTGGATTTGGGTGCTACTGTGACCGAAAAGTTCAGACGCGCAATTAGCAGTAAGTGAATTTCGTTGTAAGACGATGTTTGTTTTAATTATGAGCTCGTCTTTGGAAGGGGAGAAGCCAGAATAGAAAAAAAGAACTAGAATCGTTGGAAAAATTGTCGTAGAGGTTGCCTGCAACTTGCGTCGTTGGATGCTATTCACGTTTACGAGCTTCGCTCGCCGGAATAGGGAAAGGTGGGTTGAAATATCGTTCCTCGTGAGACTCAAAGTTAAAAACAAAATTCAGTTGAGTCTTATTGTGGGTGTAAGTTCGGTTTTTATCGAATTGAAAAACAAGAGGTTTTACTACTTCTGTGTACCAGTCCAACTTTTCTGCCATCTTTTGGCGTTATACAGAAGCTATGGCTTACGTCACATTTTCAAACGATAGTTTCAAATGCCAAGTTTGCATTTTGAATTTAGAAAAAAAAGAGGTTTCACTATAAGTGTTATAATATAGTTTCGTTTGCTTATCCAAATTGTGCTGCCCTCTGTCGGCGCGCAACAAAAAAAGCTTTGGCTTATATCACATTTTCTTTCGATATAATCGAAAGCCAAGATTGTATTTTTGCCCATAACTAAAAAGTCGACTTAAACTGTTCAGGGTTTCGCCGGTTTCATTGTAAATGCATAGCGACTACTTTGCAGAACATGCGACCTAGTTGAAAACAAAGTTAGACCACAAGTTTGCTTCTAAACCAATCAAGGCGAAAATGGACTTAAAACAGTGGACATGATTAGGTCATCTCTTTGTTCAGTGACTTATGCCGCTGCCACATCATCGAATCGGCCAAGGCATGTAAGTCTATTGAATACGAAATTATTAGTAGGTCTTATGACTTCTTGTTAATGTGCATCGGGCTAAGTCAACTGAACCACGAGTCTAAGGCGGACGTGCAGTATGTTCAGTAGGTTGACGCCTATAGGTGAACCTATTTATTTATTTAGCTGCTTAATAGCAAATGCGGTTCCGCGCCAAAGCGGATCTGCAGGGAGGCCAATAGGTTGACGATCGTGTAGCGATTTCTCAACACACCCCAAGACACTAACCGACAAATTAATCGAAACGGCAAAGTGTGACTCGAAAGAGAGACGTGTTGTGCTGACTTGACTCGCGAATGGGATCGTGAGAAAGACATTTAAGTGCCGGAAATACCGTCGTACGAGTGACTTCAATATTATTTTTACTTGCATTGCGACTTTGATTATAATGCTAACGTAATAGGACTCCAATATTGCGGAGACAATCGCAGAGTGTTCATGAATATGAAAATTTTAACTTACACCATTATAAGATTCGCCATCTTATAGGGAGGTGTTGGTCGAATTTTTCTCGAATTGGGAAACAAGAGGTTGTACTAGAAGTGTTATATAATACGATTCTGTTGACCTATCTAACTTGTGCTGCACTCTGTTGGCGCCCAACAAAACCGTCACATTTTTAAATAATAGTTTCACATGCCAAGATTGCATTTTTGCTTATAACTATTTTTTTTAAATCGAGGTACACCACTTCAAATGTAAAGTGTATTCATTATAATTTCTTGATTTTTACGCTATCGTAAGCGTTATTTTCAATTGCACATATTTTGCACCATCTCCGGGAACGAAAGCTACTCTGGGAACGAATAAACGAGGGAACACTGATACACGGAAATCGAACCCAGGATTGTCGCAACACGAGTCTGTCTCTTCACCAACTGGACCACGACGGATCTGTTAAGTTTACGAACGTCTTGGGTTGCACTCCAGGCGATGTGTTCAAAGTAGAGACACTTGGATACTCGCGAATCCGTAACAAATAGTTCAATTTCTCATTTGCGAAGCCCTCCAAGGGCTCATTGGCCATGATAAATTACGCCTGCGCCGATTAAGTCGAATTAAGCTAATGGGTTTCCGCAGCAAAGCTCCAACCTCACTTTGACGTTGCCTACCATTCGTGACACATTCGAAATGGCTTTAAAATGGGATAAAAAAACATTCAGCACTGCCAATGTTGTTGTCTGGTGAGCCTACCATGATGCATTGTGCAGTGACTTCGGTCTGTGTGAGTATTACATTATCCCTAGATGCCGTTGCAGTTATATTGACTTTCGAAACATTAAAGCGGCGTTTAAATTAAGGAGCCGATCTTCGTCGCATAGGAGCGAAAATATCGCAGCTTCATGTTGTTTTGACGTGTAAACTGAAAAATGGCAGATCAGTTTACTATCACGAATAGAAATTGTCCTACTCTGAAGGGAGCCTCGCTTGGGATCCGTTTACTGAGCGCCTTCTGTGCGCTCACTGAGGGCTACGCTCCGCTCTCGATATAGCATGAGCGGCAATGACACAACAAATTCGCGAATTTTAGGTGCGAATCTATATATATATAAATGAATGTATGTGAGTATGTGTGTCCTTTATAGACTCGAAAACTACTAGACCGATTTCGATGATTTTTAAAAAAAAACATTGGTCATAGTCCCTGTCACATTGTTACGGAAATAAAAATGTCTAGACATCATCAGATCGCTATCAGATCGCTATCGATCATCAGATCGCATCAACCACGATCCCCAAACCGGGATTTCCCTGCAAGGCTTCTAGGTGTGCTCCCCCACTCACTCAGAGAAGCCTTCAACCTTCTCTATTTTGTTCTTCTCGCTGATGTCAGTTCAGAACCCCCCCCCCCTCCCCTCACAGTAAAGAGTTTCATTTAACGCCATCAGAGCACAATCTGTGTATAGATTTGCATGCGTCGCGGCAAAGCACGGGAAAGCGGGAAAGCACGGGAAAGCACGGGAAAGCGGGATGCAAATGAATTCCCGGGGAAAAGGGAAAATTGTGTGCACGAGGTAGTGTGACCGAGCGGGCTAAAAAAATTCCCGGGGAAAAGGGAAAATTGTGTGCACGAGGTAGTGTGACCGAGCCATTTAACTGGAAGCCACAGCAAGGCGTGGCCCGGGTCAGCTAGTTTTTTATACATCAGTGCCTCTAATGAGCCATATTTTCATTAAATTTACGTGCAGCCGCGCCATCTATTGAGCAAATATTACAACGGCGTGTGAATAGAGCACTGCATTTCGGAGCATTGGTCGCTGGTGAACGGAGCCCGCTCCTATCTGGCACGACTGTAAGAGTAAATGTAAATGCCGCTTTAAACACTATCGCGACCAGTTCAGTATTGTCGCCATGGGGCAATCAAAAGCGCCACCGACGGCGGCGAGTGGAACCAAATAGTTGATGTCCCGTGGAATCCCCACGTTTCAAATACTAAGCAGACAGAATCCAGGATCCGTTCAATTTACGTAACCACGATGCTCCGTATCTCCAGTTGCGAGATTCTGGAATTGGCAAACAAGTTCCTCCCTCCCGATAAGCTCGCCTCGCTTTAGAAGATAAACAAGCTCGGCTCGTTCTCGTTTTTCGTTCGTTCGCGCCACTATGGGAACGTGTTTTTCCGCACGTTGTTGTTTTCTTTTGAGCTCACCGTTTCGCACGTATTTGGATCAATCTGATGTCGACCGAGCGTCTAATCGATTCCATAGAAGCACAGGAATATTATCGGCACGTCTTCGTCATACTCTTCAGTGCACCACTTATACTCGTATACCAGTATAGCTGTATGTATAGACAAGAATGTGAAAAACATGCCATTTTCTGACTGCACTGTAGTCTCCCTCGTCGATGATTTTGAAGAGTTACTTACATGTTTATTAATTATCCTAAAGCCCCTATTTTGCCTCTATTTTTAAAAACATCCGCTTAAACATGGAAAAGCATTTATGATATTTCTGGGAATTAAAAGAAATCGGCCGAAACATTTTCCAAATTGATGCCGCAAGGTATCTTCATTTAACATGTCACCGCTGTATTGTTTCCAGAGGATTTTCAGCCTCAACGGACGTCGAGCTACTATTTCTGTGATGGCTGGTTCGATTCCCGACTGAGACCTCTGGAATTTTTCGGGCGAGAGAAATTCCTGCACACGACTTCCTCCGGAATGAAAGTAAAGACGTGGGACCCGTGTCTGTACGATTTCAGATACTCGTCTCCTTGGGTAATTTTAGGGCAGAAACGCTAATGACCCTCCTTAACAAATAGCTCAATCCGACTATATCCCAAGACGACAGACTTCGATCTTATCTACTCATTCATTTCTTCAGTTGAGCCGGCTGTGTGCCCTGATTCGCATTTTCCGCATATGCTGCTCTGTGTGATTGCCAAATTCTAGGGGCAGCTTGTCAGTAGTTCATTAGCGTAGGTTTTCTGTTTGATGCATTGAGTGATTACCTTTATAAAAGGGGCAGTATATAACTATTTATTATTGTTTTTTTCTGTACCTACTGTGCCGAGGGGCACATGAGAATCAGATTTGAAGTCGAAAAATATGAAAATGATCATTCGTTTTATTGTGTCAAAGTCGTGACGACCAGGCTAATTCATTATTCAGGATTTGAATTTCCTAAGCCGATCATCTATCAATCCTATATTATAAAACTAAGAATTGGATTTTGGTGTGCAGAGCAAAATTTCAGAACGGCTCAATAAAATCGCATA
>JAQGBY010008335.1:0-10765 GCA_034698785.1 Mycogona germanica
CACCAGTACCCCGGGATCGAATAATCGAGAGCCCGCGCCGGGAATCGAACCACAGTCCGTCGCTTAACCAACTGCGCAAGGACGAGTCGTACCTAATTTCTTATCGAAATTATTCCTTCTATTTTTTAAACTAAATTTCTCAATAAAGTGAACTAAATATTGCTGCATAAAGAACAAAATGCGCACGTATTAAATAATAAAAAAGAGCGAATAAAGATTCCCATGTTTCTCGCTTTAACAAGGGTTACACCTTAAATAGCTTCAACTCTCGCATTCCAAATAAAGAACTCGAAAACCCCGTTGCAGTGATCTTGTAAAATAAAAAGCCGCTTGTAATGAATAACCGGTGCCTGCGCAATCATGATTCGCGTAGTTAAAATTAAATGCTGTGGAAAATAAAGTGACAATAGAAACCCAATTTTCGGTTGTACCGAAATTATAAACGCCACCAAATATTACAGGACGGTGCTAACGGACCGGAAAAATTGAAACACACTGATCAAGCGACGTGGCTTGTGGCAATTCGGCCAAGCTAGGCCAAAACCATAAAAAACAAAATGGTCGCATCGTGGCAGAGTGCATGGGGTGGGGAGAAAATCGGGCTGGAAAACGAAGGCGAACAAATATCTGGACGGACGCGCGCGGATTAATTGGCAACCATTACGACGGGGATAATTTCACCCTCAATGTCTTTTTAATTCGACCGATTTAATCGGAAGGCAAACACGCTGGCGCTCAAGATTGTCCGATAGAAGATGCCAGCTACCACCACCTCCCCTTCCTCTCCTCACAGTCCACTCCACTTCATCACGACCCTCCTCCACCTCCTGCTCCTCTCCCCGACCCACCACCAGCGCCATCTAGCCGGCGGGTCATAATTCAACTTCCGCTTAATTGGCAAATCCGAATTGTCCTCGTTGTCTCCCCAGAGACTCGACGCTCTACATCGTCAAGCCATGCGACGCGCCCCGGCAGCCCGATAAGGTTTGTTCGTTCACAACAGCTAGCGTGGAGGGGGCGTCTGTCCCATCAGCCACCAATGAGAGGCTGTCCAACTGGCCTACAGATAATGGTATGATGCGCCCAAATTCGATCGCAGTTGGGTGTGGCGCCACGAACATGGGCCCATCACGCATAGCGCACCAATGGGTTTTGAATTGGCGAATAAATGAGCGTTTGGCGTCGCTGAGCGACTGTCAATCGCTGTCGTTATCAGCGCAGAACGCGGCCAGGAAGCGCTTTCTTGAACGATGACTTTAGGAAAGTGACAACCTTTGCTAAACATATTGTTTGTCAAAATAATAAAGGCTATTTTTCTACGTGAAGAAGTGTCGCCAGACCATTCAGATCACATCGATTTATAGTTTTAATTGGCGCCATTTGACATATCTTGTCAACGATGAACAATTGCGAAATTGTCTGATCTAAAAAATTTAGTGTTATCAAAATGCCAAACCGATTATATTTTTATCAAAAATTATACATTTGAAAAATACATTATATGTTATATCAATAATGGCTAATCACACTAATTATGAGTTATCACGTCGTACTTGAAAGCACATTTTCTGTTCATCAGAAGAGATCCACTTCCGGAAACAAAATATACAGAATGTAAGTTTATTGTCACATGTAGACAAAGATAAATCGGTCATCCCGAGCACAGCTTCTCTGATCGGATCTAGTTTTTGGTAAGACAAAAAGTGGAAAAATCTTCACAAGTAGAAACATCCTCATTGGGTGACAATATTTTTGCAACTGCTCATTCAACGATTGCCTAATTGTGTTCTAGTGCTTCTTGCTGGCGAACAGTAGATCACAAGTCGTCTCGGCCTAGCGGGCGGCCGAACATCCCGACAAAATGACTTTCCACACGCACAGCCAGCGCGCATGCGCGGACGAATCTCTTCACTCCAGTTCCTCCCATCCCTAATGAATTATACGTCAATCGATAAAAACGAATTAAGATAACATCCCAGGGCCATTTATAAAGGCATTTGTAAACCGAGTATTCGACAACGGCAGTAGGAATCGTTGATTAACTAGTAAACAGAAGAGGTGGTGAGAATGGGGTGGCGATGTTGGTGGCGGCGGTGCAGAAATCGACGATACATGTGTCAAAGATGCTGCTGGCATTATGACAGAGACGACGCAACCCGGGATACAGGCTGGTTCGAGGTGTGGGACTCACCACCTAGTCCCCAAAATAGGAATAAATTAGCAGGTAAAGACACGATGCAAATTATTCATTCGCCGGAAATGTCGCTCAGTCCGGAAATCATGGAAGCGATGAGAACAAATATTGTAAATAAACGCAAGATATGAGAAACAGGTAGTGAAACGAAAAACATGGAAACCAAACCATACAAAGATATTTCGTATGTACTAACTGGACTGACAACGCAAACGTTCGACTTCAAAGAATACAGTTTGAATTTTTTTCATAGCAAGCTTGATACTACTCAGTCGTTTTGCTCAAATCATCATTTTGTCACATCAAAAAAATTAGGTCAAAATAAATATATTAAAAATGATTGTGATATCGATGAATGTGATTCTGATGACACCATAACATGAAAGTTCAACGTTTAATCATATTTCAGCAACTAAACGAAAGCACCTGCTAAGGCGGATAAAAACTACGACTGCAATCAGCCAACAATCTTAAACTTAAACAATTTAAATAATCATTCTTTAAGCTCATTCTTTAAGAAAGGTGAAAACGAATACAATTACTTAAAATAACAAATTTAAATGTTGCATATGTCAATGTTGTAAACCGAGCAAGTAGCAGGTATCAAGAGACATAACAGAACATGCGTATTATGAAATTGCTACATCCAAGCAAACAATGCGCTAATTTTTTAAAAATTAAAATTCGCTAGCACATCTTGCAAAGCAACGCCACAAATTAACAGTCATACCAGGCCTATACATTTTCTTTCCTGTTTCGAATATAGAACGTATAAGATCGCGGAAACACGGCATTCGTTTACGTTAGACAAAAAAAAATTGATACGAATGCATACACGTATCTTTAAACCGATCGATTTTGCGCGGTTCGTCTTTAAGCGAAACACGTAGGACAATTTTTCGAATCGTGAAGAAATCTGTTTCCCTCCCGCACAGAAAAAGAAAGAACACGGTTGGCACAAATGTGATAAGACGACTGAATAAATAGGTGGTTGGCGGCATGAACGTTCCACCTAGCATGTGGTCAAGCACAGAAAAAATAAAAGATGGACTTACACTTTTTTTTTTTTTTTACAAAAACGTATCACGATAAGGTACGTGGCGTGGGGCCATGGAGGAAAATACCGTTGCACGACAAGTCAAAGTGAACCAGGCGACTCGATGGTCTCTAAGTTCGATTAGGACATCCAATACTAGCGTGAAGGCTGCGTACGTTTTAAGGTCCATATATACGATGTAGATTTCCAGGATTTACTCACAATAATAGTTGCGTGACGAAAGATTTCAAATAGTATCAAGACGTGAAGTGTTCCTTCCATCGTGTAAACATACACGAGTATCGGGAAACCTCTTCGGCTGAAGTTATGGAAGATAATTTTTCTGGAGAAGATGGTGCCAAAATTCTGACCGATATCGGCGAGCATAGGACCGACGTACTACACAATTTTGAAAGTGATACTTGGTCCACTCAAACATGACAACCATCTCGTACCAAATGGAGTAAACTTGGGAAATCAATACTTCAAAAAAAAAAGGAGAGAAAGGTGTAGCTAGACATTCGTGAGTAACTGGTTTCCCGATGACGAAAAAACACTGACTCGACAAAATGGAAGCAGGATTTCCATAAACAGCCGTACCGAGACCCGTATCGAATCCAAATAGGAACAGAATAACTCCCCACGACTAATAAAAAAATAATTTGGAATAAAGAGTAATAAGGAATATGGCTTAAAATTGAAAACAGTAAACGTATTTCCATAAGATAATTTATGTGACGAAATAAATTAGGGCCGTATACGAAAAGATTCTGCGGTTTTACTGGAAGTGCGGAAATTGTTGGAAATTTACATTACAGCGATTAAATTATACCAGCTATAGAAAAACTGTTACAATGCCCGATAATTTGAAGATCTCATTACAGTAACTACCTGTAATAGGGCAATAAAAAAGTAACTACAGTAAGACGCCACAGCCTTTCCATATTTACATAGTTTTTTTTCTAAGTAAAAATAATTGGCCGCGGAACAGGCAGACGCGCAGAGACTAAGACATACAGCAGTGAACCGAAAAATCTTCTACAGAAAACGGCCTCGAATTTTGAGGGGAAAAAGAAATGCGAATAACGGAACTGGAGAGTGTGGCGCTGCTGTTCAACGTAGCGTGTGGATTTCCACATACATACACACACACACACACACACTCGCACACACAGGAGAAATGTGTAAATCAGGTTTGCGTTGCAACGAATCTCATTTGCACCAGTCACACGAGAGAACACCGCAATGCAATACCGTATCCATCGACACAAAAGATGCTGCGACATCGTCATTGTTCCCCGCCCTGCACCTCCCCACCCCCTCTTCCCCCGCACCATCCCAACATAGTCTTCACAATGGTTCGAAAGAGAGCAATTTTGAGACGCTGTCTGTCTATCCAATTGAGACCTCAGACAATATCCTATACACAATTCCAAAATTTTAACAAAAAAGTTCTTTGAAAATGTTTAATGTTACAGAATGTTTTACCAAGAGTTAAATGTGCATTGGGGGCGGCGTTCGGCTTCAGCAGGCTGATGTTTTATTTGTTTGCAACAGGGCAATCGATTGGAAATTTACTTGTCAATAACAAACGCGATCTATGTCCATAAGACGTTGAAAAAAATTTTGAATGTGGAAAAAAAACTCACAAAATATATTTCACGAAAAAAATAAGGTTAACTTAGAAGAAAGAGTTTTTTTTCATTGAGGATCGCTCAAATTAACATAGCTTCACAAATGCTGCACCATCGCAACGCAAATGATATGGATATTTAAACTCACCTGTGTACAAGATCAATATGACATTTCTATGTAGGTTTACCAAAACGTTCCATACAATCCTGATACCTGTCGCTTAATTAGCATGCTATTTATTTTAACCCGCATGTCTAATCCTAGTAAGAAACAATATTTAATCTTCACGATTACAATAGCATATTAATACCAGAATTAGGCCTTCACGAAAACGACTAACTAATTAGCGACCCCCTCCCCTCCAATAAAGAAGATATGATGAAGTCATGCGATCGTGTCAGCGATACGCCAACTTTATTGCTCCCCTGGTTTCGGATTCAGCCGACTGAAAACCCCGGGACCGAGGACGAAATGCATCGACAGGCTGTGTACGGTTTCCTCCTTCAAAGCAGACCCTCGTAAAATAAAAATAGAATTCGCGAGCAGCAGTGCCCTCGATCGGAACACAAAAACATCAGCACTGCAACGGATTAAACTAAAATGATTACTTGGCTGTATGCAAATGAGCTTAGATGCCCGGGATTCCGTGGCGCTCAGCGGGCTTCCCATGCCTGATTCCTACTCTAAGCTCGACGGGACCAACTTAGCATTATTGTGCATTGGGGTAGAGGTGGTGGGGCCCCGGACTCGGCGAAATGGGTGGGTAAATGTCGAGACAGGGGAAGGAGGAGGTGACGAAGAATTGCAGAGTCACTCCAGCACACAAATATCACCAACGGCATAAGTCAAGGGTTGTTCAAACGTGGAGGGAAAATCTGCATCAACACTGATGAAACACTCAGATGACGCGGCACTCGCTGTTAATGATGTGCAACCTCTCATTGTTAAGTGATTCAAATCTGGTTGTTGGAAATATGCATCCAAGTATTTAATGAGAGTATCCTGTTACTGAACTTACACAATTGAACGTTACGGAGCTATTCTGTCAAGCTGAAGGCGTCCGTCCCCACGCAAACGATTGTATCGATTGTTATTTTAGTATGGATAGCCCAAATTCGCTGCAGTCTATCAGTCAACTTGAGCTATCCGCAAAACTCTTAATTAAATTGTGGGCACATTCAGTTTGGCATTGGAAGGAAAGCTAAAGATAGTATGTTAAGGGACGATCTTTTTCCTCGTTAGCTAACTAAACAAATATAATTTACTTACGATTTTAACGACCATCGAGTACTATTGAACGATTTATTAATTATGGCGTAGAAAATTCGCGAATCGCTAATGTTTATTGAGACTTAAGGTAAACGAATTCCGAAAGGCTTTCACAAAGTCCAGCACGAGCAACGATCGAGTGAGAACGAGTGCGCGTCACGCCACGCGTAATAATTCCGAGGGTGATAACTGCATCGAGCCGATATTAATTTCGTTTGGCGGCCGCAGCCAGCTTCCCGACCACGCAGTAGTTCACGTGTAAATAAAGGTTCGGCCAAGAGTGTGATGCGCACTTCCCGCCACCAAACACACACACACGCACATACAGCATCTAACCTCTATCTCTTCCGAGCAGTCATCCCGTCACCCCTTCCCCCTTAACATTCAATCGCCTGTTCACAGGCGGAGTGTGGAGTGTACTGTCTGCATTATTTATTTATAACCAGCCCCCATCCCCAATCCCAACACCATTCTTTGTTATTGGGACCATCCATAAATGATGTTGCACTTTGGGCAGTTAGTTAAAACTTCAACGCAATCACATCGATAAAAAGTTTCAACAGTAAATGGACCAGATAAAAACCATTAAAATTCGGCTAAGCTAAGGCTGTTAATTTTAATGTCTGTTCCTCAACTATTGCGAGCCAAGCAACTATTTTTCTTATACATAAATGCAATTACATTTATTATTATCTAGCGACAAAGAAAATATTTTACATTAAAAACATCAATCGTCTGTATTTTAAAAATGTAAATATTGCATAAAAAGTTAATTTTTTAAAATGTAAATATTGCATACCATGGTAATTATAAGTGAAATTTTATATTTAATCTTTTTAATTTTCCTCGGGATGAGGATGTGGGAAAAATCGGTAAGTGTTCTGAATCGCCGTCGTCCTTTGTCGTCAGTTGCAATGGTTCTCAGTTATCCTTCTCGAATAATAGAGTGTTTTCCATTATTTTATTTGAGAGTTTCTCGCCGACTCTGGTCGTTTTCTTTTTTGTCCGGTGCTGTCCCGGAGACAACCCCTATTTCATTATGAATTTATTATGAATATTTTATTTTATTGTATGAAAATATTGCATTTACAGACTCTGTATATATTCTGAGCGGAAGACAATTTCAATGAAAACATCCTAAATAAAAAACAAGTACAGTATATTTATTATTGGGCTTAATACAGAGTAGTCAATAATCTAGCAATCTTTATCAAAACTAAATTGATTATAAGCCATAATCATTGAAACAATTAATTAATATAATAATTAATTTTATATAATAATACAAGTTTATATAAAAAATTTTGGAGGTTGTGCCCGGGACAGCGCCGGACGAAAGAAAGCACTCTTATTATTCGATAAGGATAACTAACTGAGAACCATTGCAACTGATGACAAAGGACGATGACGATACACACTTACCAAGTCTTCCAACATCCTCAAGTTTATATAATTTAAAAATCAGGAATTACAGCTGTTATGAAAAAAAATATACTATATATATATATCTAGGATAAAATGTTATAATTACATTGAATGTTTTCGACAAAAGAACAATGCATCATAAGCACATTTGGTGAAGGTGGCAATAAAAAAAACTTCTCATATGCTCTGTATCTAAACTGAAAAACAAGGGAAAACACAGCAAGGCAGATGTCATAGTTTCTCCTCCATTTCAATTATAACGCTCTAGACTCCTGCCGCCCCCTCCCACCTCACCTAGGTCGATCTGATTTTCAATTGCCACTCTCCACAATCCAACACCTTAGGCTCCACACAGTGACGCGAATCTTGCGAAACGTATAGTGTAAAGTTTAAAAAAAAGTAAAGGTGGTTACTATGACAACGAGAAACGTTCAAAAGTCGGACGAAAGGCGATCGCAAACAGGAATAACTGCGCGGGAACTCGAAATTGGATTTCATCAGTGGGCGGCACAAGGTGGTCGTTACGTGGGCAATACGCCATTTTGAAGGAAAAGCTTCCAGCCACGCTATTAATAGCAACGGTCAATTGGTCTGCAATACGCCAATAACAGCCTACATCGACAATATGACATTCGCTGCAATTTGACCGCAAAGCGCCCGACTTCGACCCACTCTAGAAAGTATAGGCATAATTTTAAAACAATCTTCATTTTTAAAGCATCTTAAAAACGACTTCTTAAAACCCTGATACAATGATATTTTAAAAATTCGGTTAAAAATAGCTAAAATTTTACCTGATCGGAGTGGGGAGGATCTCTCTTGACAGTAAGATGCCATTTTTTTCAGCTTTTACTGAGACATGCTGAGCGATTATTTTCGATTACACATCACCGTTTCTTATGGATCCCCTAAGGGAATCACCGAATAAGAAAAAAGGAAGTCTAGACAACTATTTATAATCTAGAAAAACTGATTTCAAGGAAAGAATAATATAACATGCTACCAAATCCAAGGAACAACGAGGGAATTATGTTGATACAAGTTTAAGTTAAATTTACGAGAGGATAAAAAGTGTACCGATATTAAATTTTTCTATAAGAAACAGTTTAATGCGAAGTACGAAATAAATTGGCCAAATCACATGTATTTGTACTAGGTATAAAACAGAATTTCAAGAAGTTAACGGGTCAATACAAAAGAAGTGAGTACCCAATATTTTCTTATGGCCATCATCAACTACAGTGAATAATTATTTGCTCGGCCAAAACAAATTAAAATAAAATAAATTCGACAGCCACATAGTCACAATTTATTAGTGTTCACAGAATTCATGACGTCAACGTCATACCCAGTGATAGAACATATACAAATCTGTATATGTTTATCAACAATTTTGATCTTCCATGAGTAAATATTTAGGCCTGGGGATCGAAACGACTAAATCCCTGCAACACGATTTACATATATTTTCCGGAAAGAGACGCCAGACATATGAACGCCCGTTCAGCAATGATGTAAACTCGACTAAAGAAATATCAATAACAGTCAACAACCGCAGTTGATTGAAAAGGCGGTCGCATAGAAACTGAAAATAGCTACTACCAATCGTGGGCAATTTCCCTCTAACCACATGAATCGACTCGGATTTCCTACGTCGACATTGTTTCGTTTCGAAATATGGATGCTAACCTAACGATGGTTTTTCTTTTCTTTCCATTTTTCTAGAAACCACTCAAACGGATTAGACTTTGAATGATCACTCTCATCAATCAGTGTAGTGATTCAAAACACAAAACGGGTGCGACCCATTTTCATGCAAGGTAAGAAAGCATTTTATCATTGATGGATAAAAAGAAAATACAGAGTATATTGCAATACCCCTATATTACTATTGCCCTAGAAACGTAAACTTCAGTTACGTTCATAGAAATTGAATATATCAATCAATCGTCAACAAATATTCGCCAGAATTTAATCAAATGAATTCGTAACATTATGTTTACGTAATATCATGTGCAAAATATTAATAACAGTACCTTGAGCTAAATTTTAAACCTTGCACAGATCTCAGTCTTATAAATGTATTTATAAGTCGGCCAAAAATAGTCAGATTATTATGACATTTGGAAATAATTAAGATAACAGTATCCTCTTTCAAATTCCAAATTTCTCACTATTAATGTTGTGTCTTGACTATGGCGCTTTTTGATTGCCGTTTGCTCAACTCTGCTGCAAAAATGCCTTTTACCTAAGATAAAAACGCGACATAACAATAAATTATAAAGTCAACTGTCTTCTTAACGAGTTTCCGAAAAAAGGATCCGGAAAAGGACCGGGCCGATCCTCCATCTGTAAACTGTGGTCGTTCAGAAGTTTCACGAAGGTAGACAGTCTCAGTTTGGGCAATCGCGCTACAAAGTGAAGTATTGCAGCGGTAATCGACAATCGACAAACTTTAACAGTGAGAAATTTGAAAATTGTAATTTGAATCTCGGAATTGCAATGGGGATTGCAATGGGGTCGCTTAAGTTTAATAATAATCTGACTATTTTAGGCAGACATTAAAAATAATAAAAGAGGCCCATATTTTTAGGTACACCCTGTATATTCAATAAGGTTTTGGTGGAATAAAAATACTTAAGTAAATAGACTAAGCGAACGATCTGAGACGTTTTTCGGGGTTCTGTAAGTGGGTCATTGTCAGAAGAAGCCTAGCGACTACTGTATATTTGCCCACTAATGCCAAACAAGTCAGTACATGAAAATAAATCAACAGCCGGTTCCTCGCAAAAGTCTACAAATGACTGATACAAGGACCAAATAATCCATATCCACATTCGATAAAAAAACGTCCGACGAACCGAATCTGTGGTTGACACAGATTCCAGTTGCGTTTTTCTATTTAGCTTCGTCCTGAGATCCTGCGGCAACCTTTGAACAACAATGCCGACGTTAGCGTGATCGGGCCACTAAAGCATGCTTCGGGGGCATTGCTAATTTGGTCACACAATAATTTTGGTAACAATTAGACACACCGACATCACGCATGTGTTAATGCTGCCGGCTGGCGGCGGTCATTTTTGAACATCTTCTGAAATAGCCATCATTTTGGTAATTTTTGACCGACTTATCCTATATTATAAAACAAAGAATTGGATTTTCGTGTGCAGAGCAAATTTTCAGAACGGCTCAATGAAATCGCATAA
>JAQGBY010008336.1:0-10764 GCA_034698785.1 Mycogona germanica
CAGCTCCTAATAGAAGTAGAAGAATGGGCCACAGTAGAATGGTGAACGAGCTTCAATGTACATCTGCGTCATATTTTAACTCATATTTCCCTAGAGTGTGTAGACAGTGGAATGGCCTCACAGAGCCTCAAATCCAGAGCCATTTAAAATAAATCCATTTCTCTCCCCCAACTGGTCTTTCGACCCCCGCTATAGGCCCATCTCTTGGAGGCTGCTTACGGGTAAATTTTGTAATTATAATTGTAATACTAATCACGGTTAGCCAGATAGTTATCCTAGCTCATTTCACCAGACCATTTTCTTATTTCATTTTCGGCTAAATATGACCCGCTTGGTTTACTGCTTCATTGATTTATTTTGTCATTTAACTGTTTACGCGCTATGTTATGTCGCCATCTACTGGCAGTCTGGGAAAACTGAAAGGCGGGAGGTTTGAAAGAGGTTGTAGTTGACTTGAGGTGATGGTTTTCTTGTATCTTTGCCGCTTAGGATCAGATTATTCGAAATTATGGACCGTGAACTTCATTTTAAATATACTTATCAAACAACAAAACAACGACTTCACATATTTTTAAAGCAAATAGCAGAGATGCACCAGTGCACCAGTTAATTGCACCAGTGCTGTTTCGTAGACTGTCTACTGTATTTCAAGCGAACTAGCGACCTTCGGACGTCAAGTACAGCGGCTGTGGGGAAAAGGCTAACAAGTGAGTGACAATCGATTCTACGAATTTGCTTTAGCTTTAATAAGAGCCTATTAAGCGCATCTCGTGGGCGATGAGTTTGCCAGATGGACTTAGTCCCAAGTGTCACTGTCACAGCGGTTATACAGAATGCCCATTTGGTTGGCTAAACCCTTCAGAGACTGTTCTAAATAAATCTGCAGCATTTGGAACATTGATTGAATGACGCGACCATGGTTGCGTTGATCCACGAGTCACGCAATGTTTAGAAACTATTTATTGCGTGAGTCGGGAACTGCTCCAAGTCAAACGAGTCAGCAGTTTGTCCACTGGAAAGCGAAATTAGGACTGCAAAAAAAATGGAACTACGCAGTTAATGGCTGATTAAACACTATTTTTTAATTGCATGTGTAAATGAATATCGTTTGAAAATGTATTTGTTGGATAAGCTGGCGAAAAACTTGACGCAATCTTTATTATCTTTTTTAAATTTCTCAATAAAATATCCATTTATAATTTTTCAAAAAACAACCATTTGCCTGAAAAATAAAATATGGCGACTCCACATCAACTCAAAAGTACAAGTCAAATTTAATGGCACTTGGTGCGACGATCTCTGGTTCGATTCCCAGGCCGGGCACTCGTTTAATCGATTCGGAGGTACTGTGCTGGTGAATTTTGCCACACTGTGCTATTAAAGGAGCACTATCACAATTGTGAATTTGTTTGGATGGTTCGGACCAGAATTTAGATCGAACAAACAGCTATGATAATTTGTTAGAACGACCGATTGCTCCTCAAACTATGCATTTTTTTTAATTAGAAAAAACAAATACTCTCTGTTACGATGGACAATTTTTTATGAATGACCAAGGTGAACGCCCAAATCACGTCTAGCAATCTTGTAATACATGCCCAGGTAACATTCCATTTTAAACACATGTTATCCGACTTACCTGGTCGCTCAATCAGCCGCAGTTTGAACGTTGATTTCACTATTCAATTTCAATCGTCGATTTATCTAATCTGGGATTCAGGTAGAAATAAACACACGCACGCACAAGCGCTGCCTAGCGACGATGACCGGTATCAGGAGAAGCCACCAGATGGCGCGTCGGTCGGTAACGAGAGCGTCTATTGGATAAGCCGTCGTATTCATTTCAGTTAGTAGGGAACAAGTGAAGATGGGCGGGGACGGAATTGACGTCAGCTAAACTGGATGGGAAAAAACAGATGTGGCGCGTTCATCGACTTGCCTAGGCTGGCTCCGACTACGTATGCTGTCGTGCGGAACCAGCTTTTTGGCTGATATTTGGCAAGGCACGCTCCTGAAGGACAGACAAGGACTTTCCTCCCCTGCAGAGCCCACTCGCCCTGCGTGACCTGAGATGTGATTGCGGAGATCAGGGATTCGCCAACTTTCTGCATTTTCATTTTGAGCAGGGTGCGCATTTTGGTTTTTCTCAAAATCAAAATCAACTTCGGAGCAACTTCTGAGAAAATCAAGTTCTCAACTGAGGATTTCTGAAAACTTTATTTTCGTCATCACCAAGTTGATGATCAAATTCTGAATTTGACCGTAAATTCGTAAAATGATTATCGTCTGCATCGATAATATCGAGCTACTCGATTATGTCGATTTTATGATCGATTCGGCGATTTGGGGTAACATCGAAGTTTTGTGCGGCCCTTTTTAAAAGCGCTTTTGTATAAAACCAACGATATTGCAATAATGCTAGATACCATGATGGGCGCGGCCATCTTGTGGAGTGTCAATTATATAGTGAAATACAATTGGAAATATAATACAATCCATAATTCCACTCGTTCTATTTTGTGCGCATGCGCAGATGACGTCATTTGATTTTGTGAATCTAATTTAAAAGACGAAAATGTACCTTCTGGGGTTGTGGTTATAAGAGCTTTTTCAAAAACCATCTTTATCGATTCAGCGAGACATTAGAAAAAATGTGTTAAGATGTATTGAATACAAGTAGTGAATTAATTACGTCTAGTTTTTGTAGTTTAGAAAAATGAGGTTTTCGTCTACCAATCCAAACAAAACCGGTTGACGTCACATTTTCAAACGATACAAATTAACACATGCCAAGATTGCATTTTTGTCCATAACGAAAAAAATTAAAAATAACCCAGTTACACCACTCTGGCGATCACCGCTTCAATTGTTTCGGCAAACATTGCTGTGCAGTTAAATTCGGCATTAATTGACATTAAATAATTTTTCCCCGCATTTATAACATTTTTTTCTTCAAAATGAAGTTTGAATTTACCAATCAATTTAAATACCGCGCGCTACCATTTGTTTGAGTAAATAGAACCTTGTAATAAATAATATGAGAAGTGAGTGAAGACAAATTCCATTAAAAATTTGTTGAAAAAAGGTCTGCTTTTATTTCCATTTGGCATTCAGCCAAACTGAATGCCAAATGGAAATAAAAGCAGACCTTTTTGAAATTCACTTCTAAATTAGGTGACTGTTTATTGTTTGCTCAGCTTCGTCTGGCATTCAGCCAAACGATTGGAATTAATTTTTGGCAAAATATTGCTATGCCAACAACCGTCTGTTTCTAGTCTGACGTATTTTGTGAAACGATGCCGCTGGTTTCATCGATTACTCACAAGATGGCGCGATCCTCCAAACAAGCTCAGCATTCCAGTCACCCTTTTTCTAAGTCTCGCCAAATTTTCGTTTACAATGGACAGTAAAAAAAAAACAATGATAACATAGCCCTGATGCGACCAACGAAAACGGTAGTTCATCAGTCTGGCTACTAGGTGCGCTTTTGGTCGCTTGTAAGATCGCAACGATTCTAACGAGCAACTGATGAAACAACTCTCAGGATAAAAGTGCGAGAAAACGGCGCCATTTATTCGGTGACGGCGAAAGACGAAAACGAATGAGACTACTTTGCTCTCTTTACTCTCTATCCGGTTTTTTCATTATCAAAATTCAATTCAGTTGCTCATTTCAGGAAATGGGCAAATAATTGTCTTTGCTGCAATGCTCTGATAGCAGTGATTGCTTTATCACAAGGGGCAGCGAGAGACCAGTTTTGAGCTCAGAATTCGTATTTCCCGCCCGCAGCCATAACCCTATGACGCGATTGACGAGTTTAACGCCATCTGGTGGTGACTGCTAGTACTCCTGTTACAATGGCCAAGCATTCCTAATCCAAGCATGCCTGTGTAGGGTGCGTTATACATTGAGCTTAATAGGCCGGTCCATGCTATGTCGAGAACCTGCGGAGCGCTCTCGAAAGTCATTCCTCCATTTCAAATGTCATCAATAATTTCAAATGTGCTGGAGAGAGGTGCGTTTAACCTTTAGTACCATTCGGCCACGTAATCTGCAATTCAGGAGAGCGCTTTTGATCTCGAAGGCCACGTTTGCCCCGACTTCAAGCACATTTCAGTTTTCCAAGCTCGCAGAACAGAATTATTTGCGACTAGGATGCAACAGCAGTCATAAAGTCCTGAATCAGCCGAATTTTGTCGTCTGTACGTCTTGCGTTTGAATTCCTCGAGTTTTTGGGGTTTATTTTCACCTAAAAAAAGTAAGTATTTCTCACCAGAAACCGACTTTTCTATTTGACGCATTTGTAGTTTATATTTGGCGATCGATTTTCGTCAATCTGACATTCTGTCGTACCTGGCTGCCCCTTTTCGTGCCTTTGAAATGCCAATAACTAATTGCGTCATCTGCCTCAAAACGAAAGAAACTGAACTCTGAGAAAATTATTTTCTTTGATCCCTGATGGAAAATCCATGGTGGAAATTTCGTTGTCAAAAAACTTAGAAACTCGGCGTAAGGGCATGTGGTTATGCTCAAGTTGGTCTAGTTTAGGCTAAGGTGTTTGTCAAAGATCTAATGCCTACTTTGGCCTAGGCCTAGGGTCTGCTGCATCCACTCTGAAAACAAGCCTAGGCATATAGTCCTGTCTATTTAATAATTCTAATGTGTAATGTGATTTTGGCGCTGTCATACTCTTTTATTTTGTCTATCAGTTAAATTATTTGATTGTGTGTCTCTTGGACAGTTCGACGCCATGATTGCAGCTTGTGTGGTGGCGAAGATGCCACGACTTCTGATGGCTTCCGGCGGGATTCGTTCCTTCTCCGCTGTGGTGCGGTGTAGCCCAAATTCGCAGTTTCAGGCCAACACCCTTCGAATACGATTGTACGCCAGCGAGGCCCGGACCGGTTTGAGAAAACGAATGGTCAGGCTGCCACCCATAACGGCAACTGGTGCGCATTTCTCTATTTCTAATTTGGAAATCGGACATCACGTTTATTGAACCGAGATCTTGTTAAAAGTATCTGTTTTTCGTTACCAGAATATTCGATTGGCAAAGGAGTTCTTGCCGGAGCCTCTCTTCTGGGTCTCGGAGGACTCTGTTACTACGGAATGGGTTTGTCCAGTGAAGTGGGAGCCTACGAAAATTCAATGTGAGTTTCTGGTTGTTATTTGCAATGTTCCAATTTGGTTTGTACGTTTCTTCATTGACAATATGAACTTTTCGGTTGTCGTCATTTTTTCCGTGTTTATTAATTTCAGGCTTTGGCCACAGTATGTGAAGGACCGCGTCAAGGCCACCTATATGTTCTTCGGTTCGAGTATCGCGTTGACTGCCGCTTCGGCCGTGTACGTGAGCCGAACCCCCGTGCTCGTCAACCTCATGATGAAGAACTCCTTGCTGGTAAGTTGGTCGTAAGTTTGGGTCTTGGAAATGTATTTTTAATGTTCAACTAATCGGGAGCTCTGTTGTTTTATTGTGCAGAGAATAATATGAATTTATGTAAAAGTACATTTTCAACATGGTCGCCAAATATGAGCGAAAAATTACGATAAAATCCATGTTACTTTCTTTAGTACACTGGACGTGTTTCGTTATCTTAGTCTGTTTCGAAATGAATTTCATTTTAAATCTGTTTTTGTTTTGGCAGGCAATGGGCGTCACTCTCGCTGCTGTAATTGGGAGCGGTATGGTCGTCCGTTCCATGGACTATCCAAAGGGATTGGGCGCGAAGCACTTGGCCTGGGCGGTACACGCTGGCATTGTCGGTGCCATCGTTGCTCCCTTGTGTCTGCTGGGTGGACCCATTATGCTGAGAGCTGCCTGGTACACGGCCGGCGTTGTAGGAGGTATAATTCCGCCATTTTATCTTTTTGTGCTATGCTTACCCGCTCCTCGAAAAATACATTCATCCTAAGGATATCAGAGCACGTCTGGTGTCTGGAGGCTGGTGTGATCAAAGCCACAAAATGTCTCGAAAGCGAAGCTAATAATTTTTCACTTTTCAAAAATAGAATTTAAAACAAGAAAAGGTTCTTTTCCAGTATCATTTTAATTGAGGTCAAAAATACCGGGAACTACAGAATATTCTTTTCGATAACTCAGTGCATTAAAACTGTGCGAATGACACAGTCTCGTCCGCCGACTGAGATTTTTGACATTGTATTTTAGTTTTAGATAAGTACTAAACCTGTAACTTTATCAAAGTGAATATATATTTATGTCGATATAGCCCTCTCGACTGTGGCAGCCTGCGCTCCCAGCGATAAATTTATGAACATGGGCGGACCTCTGGCTATTGGCTTGGGAGTCGTTTTTGCGGCATCCCTCGGTGAGTAGCCCAATTATTAAATAACTTTTCGTTGAATAAATTTGAAATGTCTCATCGACAGCGCTGGTTTATATTTTTTAATTGTGCGAAAAGCAACTGGAATACTTTATTCAACTTTATCTAACTGGAAATGCTATTCGATCAATGAATCAAATTATTAATTTAATGTTGGTCACATCTCGTATTTGACAATGAAGGTCGTGTCCAGTGATGACCACATTTTGCTACAATTATTTTTTGCGTGCGTTTTGCAGGCAGCATGTTCCTGTCGCCTGCCTCAGCTGTTGGAGCTGGTCTCTACTCGGTCAGTATGTACGGGGGCCTGCTCCTCTTCAGCGGATTTCTTCTTTACGACACGCAGCGAATCGTCCACAAGGCCGAGAACCATCCGTTGTACGCTGTCCAACCCTACGATCCCATCAACCAGTAAGTTACCCGGATCATATTGAATTTTAACTACAGCAACATTCCTTGTATTATTTTATTAGTCATTTCATAACAGTGTATCAGTAAAATAACACTGGACGCATTACTTATGCGTTTATTGAATTATATTTTAGTTCGCACCAGACATCAACAAACTCGTGATCCGAGTTCCTAATTTATGAACTTTTAACAATTAATATTATCCAACACACAATACCATGAACAACGGATAAATTATTGTGGTGTTGTAGCGATTTTATCAACACTGGTTAATTCAAAATTATTAAATGGAGTCTGCTACAACCGCCAAACATTTTAATCTTAAATCTCATTCTATCCTGATGTCTTTCCGGTCATGGATTCTATGATTCTATCCGGATGTCTTAAATCTCATTCTACTACACGGCTGCAACTACAATAATTATTTGAATTTTAACATGGTGAGACGGAGTAACTCCTCATGGTAAGATTAGTGCAACATTCGCGGATTGACACTTGCGTTTGTGCTTTTTATTTCAAGTAAGCAAGTTGCAAGTTAGAGTCCTTTTTAATTAATTTAGATATTTTGCGAAGGTGTGCGTATGTACTATCTTTTTAAGTTTTACTTTCCATAGTTAAAAAAAAAATTGCTTTCTCTGACACAGGTCAATGTCGATCTATATGGACACCGTGAACATTTTCATCCGGATTGCAATTTTGCTGTCTGGAGGCCGCAAAAAGTGAACAGTATCATCTGCTCCTGCGTTAACTTTTGACCTTTCGCCCGGATCTAAAACTTTCTCTGTTGATGAAGGTATTTGTTATCTTATATAAGCGTTTGGATCGGATTTGGAAGCGTTGTGGTAGGAGCCGCCTGGCTACGTGTGTATATTTGAATATTAGTTATATTGATAAGATTGTTAGATCTTCTAATTCTTATCCCGCATTATTTTATTTTGTTCGTGAAAATGCAGTTTAATTATATGAAGTAAATTACGTTGATTGGTGAAGTGAAAATGCCGTTCTAGTAACTAAGCTAGTTGCTGTTCAAGTTGTACAATATTTAATTTAACTTGCTATTTTCCACAATAAAAATGTAAGCTGAACTTTTTGACATTTTTATGTTTTTATTCTTGACTGTTGGCTAATTATCGCAACAAAAAACTTAAATTACTACAAATTCAAAATGGATTTAAAATAATATCTAGTTATTGGGATAATAATACCATGTGCCTATACTTGTCTTAAAATTTTAATTATCTTTTTAATAATTTTTATTCAAAACTGTTGCGAGCCGTTAGATAATCACCAAACTTCTGTTTTCTAAAATGCAAAACAAATTTTAATTTTCGAGGGCATTTCGCAGCAGTGTGACCAATGCGTTTGTCGTCATGATGAAACTAAAAATAAGAGAAATCTTTTGTCAGAAAATTTCCGCAAAAGACGATGAATGCAAATTACAAATGGGCCAATACCTTCTCTCAAACTTCTGGTACGTGTTGTTCAGACACGAAATCAATCTATTCCAGCTGAATTCAGACATTTTGCTGGGATTTGAACTGTATTCGTCCATTCGAAACTGAGAGTTGGCGCTGGTGTCTATCAGATATTTGAAAAATTAACTCAATTAGTGTTCATGAAATCTTCGCATGTTCTTATTACACGATACAACATAATTACCTATTGTGAAATTCGAGCGATCATCTTTAGGAATGGCGATTTGATTAAGTCCTGGGTTTGTGGCGCCATCAGCAACGTAGAAATAGCAGGCGGGTGCGCCGGAAGTGACTCGTATGGAATGACACTCGCCGGAAGTAACCTATATAACGACATACCAAAGTTTAATGTAATGTTCACAGAACTACTAAAATGATGTTTTTATTTGAAAGGCAACATAAAAAATGTCGTTTCCATGCCTTCAGTTGCTCTCTCCTACGTAGGATTCTGCGGCGCTTGTTGGTCAGTTCCACTTCTACAGTTCCGTCCAAAACTTCTAGAATGACGTCCTTGTGTTCGATGCCAATACAGTTTTCTAAAGTAAGACCTTCGGTTTTAAAAATAAAGTAAAATTAGTTCACCATTACGCATAAAAATTTTGAGAAGCAAAGAGCAATGACGATTGTACAGATTATCACGGGAATGACCTGGATAGTCCGCTATATAAGTCGGTTCAAAGTCTTTGTTGGCGTCCGGCATTTCTCGAATGTGATCTCGCCAGTGGGAGAGGTCGGACAGTAGGGGCAGCACCCAGGGCGTACGTTGGAAGAGCGACCAGTTCGCCGTCAGGATATCCACACGGGGGTCAAAAAATCTTGTTTCGATGTCGAAAAATAAAATATTTTTGTAAGCAATGATTTCTAAAATATGAAAAAACTGTATATTCAATAGTTGCAAGTACAATAGTACATGTTTGATGGATTTTAAATTTGGCGATGCATAAATAAATATTTAAAATCGGTGCTCACCTCTGCTGGAATCGATCGTTGAGCGAAATCCACACGTCCAAGCTCAACGTAATGTTCCGTAATCCGACAGCATTGACATTAGACCGGACGCAGGCGGCAAATTGTTTGGCCTGTTTGGCGTTTCTGGTCCATCTCGAACGGGCAACCCAAATCTTGGTATTAGTTTAAAATAGCAATAATAACAAATGCTCTATTTATTTGTTTTCATTTACACCCGTTACATTATTAAATAATGTTGTTCAGCACGAAAACCACTTGCCTAGTCGATTTATTCACGCGAAGAATTAAAAAATAACAAATCATTTTTGACAATTTCAATTGCTTTGTCTTCAATTTCAATTGTACTTAAGATTGGGGTAATTTCCATTTGAGATCGTGTCCATCGCGAGCGATACAGATCGCGTGGTATCATATTTTTAAAAGCTAACCGCACCCTCTAGCACGTGTTTGAAATTCACGCGCATATTCGAAAAGGGGCGAATGGTCATTCGAGAGCGCCATGTCATTTTTCGTCGAAGCACGGGCGAGCTAATTATGTCCAATGTTCAAACGCACCCTGCTTGTGATTACTGTAACTTGGATATAATGCAAACAGCCAATACCGTCGGATCCAAGAAGAATTTTTCCCCGGAATCTTTGTCGGTGATTACCACGCGGGTGTGTAGGGGGCGCCACGAGTGTACCATCATGTTCCAGGAGTAGCCGTAGAGACCTTCCGTCCAATGATTGGTTCCCTGGACCGCAAATCAGATGATTCAAAATTTTGGAATTCGTGACAAATTAAAGGGACGAAATTGCAGCAGAAGTAAAAGAAAGTTTGCGTAGAAAACTTACCTGTGTTATAAAATGGGAAAAGGGCAGAAACACCTGACCCAATAAATAAACGACACAGAAAACAACTTGCGCAGAGTGCTTCCATGTTGTCCGAATTGATTTTGATTGACGAACTTGAATTGCAGAATGTGATTTTGATTGACGAACTTGATTTGCAGAATGTGATTTACGATTGAATCTCCAGACAGTTCTGGGCCAACTCGGATAGCAGAATAACGGCATCATAGCTATCATCACAAACGGAAACATGCCTGAAACGAAAAGAGAAAAACAATTTTAATTGCAATCATTTGTTATCTATCTTTATAATTCATTTTGATAATAATATATTTACATTGATCAAGCACGCTTCATTCACGCGAGGTGCGTTTAGACTTTGAAAAAAATCAACACCTGCCGTTCGTCCGTGCTTCGACAAGAAATGACTTGGCGCTCTCGAATGACAATCCGCCCACTTCAATTGTGCTCGAGAATGGCAAGCACGTGCTGGAGAGTGGTGCGTTTACCTTTCATAATATTAGAACGCGCGATCTGTATCGCTCGCGATGGACACGATCTCAAAATGGAAAATTGCCCCAATCTCAAGCACAATTGATATTTCTCAAGTCGCCTGACGTACGACCACCGTTTAACTAGGTGTAACTGTAACTAATGACTTAGAATTGGGGATTGCAGGACTACAATCGGAGGCTCGGCAACGAAAATCGTTTAAACCAAGAAAGTTAAACAAT
>JAQGBY010008337.1:0-10763 GCA_034698785.1 Mycogona germanica
TCAGTCGAACTTGTGGAGGGAGGGGGGGGGGGGGGTGATGGGTGTCAGAACGACAACAAGCGGAACCGCCGCCACTGGGCGGGTGTGGGGGAGTTGGGGGGCGGGTTGACGCCTGTCAGGGGAGCGGGGCGCGGGTAACGAGGGCCAAACCGGCAATTACTGAGTCCTAATTGCGCCTGATGGGCGACAGGCGCGCCGACAGGTAGCCAGAGTGCCGCGCTTTGGTGCCCAGAGTCTGCCATGCGACGTGGCCACCGTTTTGTATATATACATCTCTTCTTCATTTAATTGTGTGCATGCCTTGTAATTAACAGGATGTTAGTTCCGAGTAGGTAAAGAACTGAAAAGCTTAGAAGCAGCTGAGTGTAGGACAACTGGGGTCGTTCTGACTAGAGGTGTCCACCGAAAACTCCGGTCATCTTTATTTCAGAGATGAATGGCGATTAGTGAACGCCGGATGAAAATTAATTAATTGTAATTTGTCACAACTGAGAAAGAAAAAAATCAACCGTTCGAACATGAGATTTGCTAATATCCCAAATATCAGCAACAGGGATGAATACCTTTTGTTAATATTAATACCTGTACATTTACCGGTATCGAATTACGTTAAAATATGTAAGCGAAATTTCATCTCTCTCTGTTCCTCCTTTCTTACCCCTCCACCCGCAAGTCAGAACGAATGAAGAATTTGTCCCACGTCAAAAGGGAAACGATTTCTTCTCGTCACAACAACAGCGACGAAAACATCCCCACGACATTCCTTTGCCCTAAAGAGGAAGAAATACTCGGATTTGGTGCTTGCAAAAAAAGCTAACTGATGGAAATCTATGTACTCCTGGAGCAAATTATAAGTGTGCGAGCGAGTTAGGGGGTTAGGGGGGATGAAAGCAACTGAAAGAAGAACGCAATTTTTGCATGAATGCAGACCGTCCACCTCAAGAATGTGCCCATACACCATAGATCTTCAAGATACAATGCACTTAAGAGAAAACATCATTTATATGCATTAAATTTTTAATGAAGTTCTAATATAAAAGTATATTTAATTTAAAATTCATGAAATGCATTTACTCAGAGTTAGGCTTTTGTTAAATACTAAACATGTGAAAGTGCTTCGGTTCAATGAAATAGCAATTGTGTCGCATCTGGTTATTTAAAGTTGTTGCTTTCGTGGATTCTTGACCGGGCCAATGCCAGCAACTAGGGTTAGCCATTCACTCGAATTGCTGAGCCGAATCTGCGAAGGTTACCCGACTTAACCTCAAACCCAAACAGCCAATAGCAAAATTGTAGTGCCAATCTTAAGTTTCAATAAAAATGGGGGCAGGCCGGACGAGAAAAACACGAACAAGAGTTGGCGATAATTCTTCTAATATAATAATAGTAAACTATTAATATAAATGAAAAAATTAAACTATAGAAAACCGTGTGAACTGACGCTATAGCTAAGACGATTCACATCTAATTGTTAAATCTTAAGTTCATTTGAAGGAGAACAAATACGGGACTTCAGAAACCCATGGAAACTCCACAACGAGCTGGTCTCGAAATCTAAAGCCGTCACTGGAATTTTATTTGTCTCAAGTTAAAACAAAATATTAAGTATCCAGAAAATAAACCACACACGACACTATATAGATATTTACATATTGACGTCATTATCGAACCACGCCAAATGTCAACGACAGCAATATCGAATAGTTTTGAAATGGCGTCCGAAGATAAACGAGGTTCTCAATAACTCATCTACCACCTCCATCCATATATTGAATATGAATATACAGTACACTGCAAACCGCCCCACAGCGAGTTTGAAATTCGACAAGGAGGCGGACACGCAACCCCCAAGTGATAATGAGAGGGGTCGGACGGGGGAGGGATATCTCGAATTAGCCACGGTACGTTTCGTCGTTCTTCAACCCCGGGTTCCGAAACGGTGTGTATGTGTGTACGCGTACGAACTGCAAACACCACAACCGATCCGACCGACAAAGACTGAGCAGGCATACTGTACAGTTGGAGCCGCCAGTCATTGTCATCAAATCCGAGCCCCGGAGTTTGGGTTCGATTCGTCGCGGGTTCGACGCGCGCCCCCTGACTGCCGCCGACAGAGGATCTGGCCGCATCCACGCATGCGTGGCCAATCGATTTCTGGCGCGAGCGCGCAACGCGGTTGCTGTCTATAGAGTAGATCTATAAAGGAGCCACTGAACCACAGAGATCGAATGGGGTAGACGACCGACACTAGGGCGATGACGACGACTTCCGTTATGGAAATCTACGGACAATAAAATAATGATCTCATTTGATTCAAAATAGACAGAGTAGTTCGTCAAAAACGAAGAGCGTTAAGTTATCTTGTTGCCGAGTTTCTTTCTAATTGTAGTCCAGCTGGAGGTACATTTTCGTCTTTCAAATTTGATTCTCAACACCAAATTACGTCATCTGCGCATACGCACAAAACAATGAGTGGAATTTGGGATTGTGCGCATGCGCAGATGGCGTAATTTAATGTTAAGAATCAAATTTGAAAGACCAAAATGTGGGCCCTGCCCAGAGTTTAGTCACGATAAATGATGATTAATGTTGGTGTTGATAAATGATCATGAAACTGGTTGGCAATCCGGCACTTGGAAATAAATTGAAAACGTTTATAAATTTGTCTACAGTTGTTAGAAGGCAATACTATTTTTATTTAGGTGAGTATGTACACAGAAGCGTGGAAAAAATTATTGAAAATTATTAATAGAGTCTAGTTCTCAGTTACAACCTCACTTGTGTTTGCCAACTTTAACTATCTTGATATTTGGGTTGGTGACAAAAGGATATTTTTCAGTTGAATCAAATACAAGCACGCAGAAGACCACAAATAAGTGTTGCTGTGCATGTAGCCATATTTTTAAAGGGTTCCAGGGCATTTTCTTGTTTAATAGAATTATGCCAAATTTAGTCGAGCAATTTGATATCGCCTTGAACAAGAGGTCTGGATCCCATTGTTCTCCACTGAATATAGGAACGCGGTATTAACAAATTGAGTATTCTATCCTCGTAGTTCGTTGGCTGAAACGCGAGCGCTTAAATAGAACCCGTGAGAGTGTGGGCCGGCGGGAACAGCTGCGGATCGCGCGCGGGGTGACGTGCGGGCGGCGCGGAGGAGGAGGAGGAAAAAGAAAGAAGGTCTCGAAGTGCAGCGCGGGTCGACGCCTCGCGGGCGCCGGAGCGAGAGAAAGAGAGAGAGACGTTGTCGCCGACGGCAGCGCGTTCTGTGAGCCGCCTGGGAAGACGGCCAGGTGGCGTGGCGCGCGCGACACTCGTTCCGTTTGACAATTCCTGGCGCGCGCCATCTCTCGGACAAAAGTTCAGTTTCGTTGGAGAAAGATTGCCCGCATCGCTCCACACCGAGACAGACTATACTTGATACTTGCCTATTTATATGTTATATGAATTCATTAATGGTTATGACGTGAAAAAATATTTTTGTGATCCTGCCACAAATATAAATTGTGGTGCAAAAAGGCAGACACAACATTTTGATAATCACCAAATTTTGTTCGGAATTTTACTGTGCCCTTGCTTAGTTTGTGTTTGGGTGCCAAATTTCAAACTCAAATATTATCTCCAGACGAATGCTAGGACAAATGTCATCAAATAGGAATCGTCGAATCCCAGTAGGTATTGCGACTGACTGTAGCTCGAAGCTCCCGGGTTCGATTCCCGACGCGGGCTCTCGAATATTTTGATCCAGGGGTACTGGTGAAAATGTGCATCTCACATAGTGCTTAAGCACCAAGAGGGGTACATTAAATCCTGTGATTCAGTTGACTACAGTGAATTAAAAAATAATAATAAGCGACTTGAACAATAATTATTTTAAATGAGAAAATGGTTTTAGTATATCAATAATTATTTTAATTGAAGTATAACTTTTGGCTTCATATTTGAATAAAATAAGGCTTATGCCGTTAATTACAGTGTAAGTTGTAATTTTTGACGGTCACATCAAAGCTTTGACCAGATGGAACCTACGGCTATGTAGACAATTCATATCCGTTCGGTAATTAATATATTTACATGCAGTAAGTATGTCGTCCAAATTGGCCATAGAGATTTAATGGAATATCTGGAAAGCGTTCGACGAGTGCGTTGCAGCTGCGAAACGCTGTTCATTGTAATCGTTATTTGTTTTTGTGGAGATCTAAAATTCGCTTCTCCAAACAGCCAGGGCTTAGAGGATTAATCCATATTATCCGATTACCAAATTTACAATAGCTGCTCATTTATGTGTTAACTTGACCCCAAAAAAATATTAGATCATCTCGTAGACATAATATTACAAGGGATTTAGGCATATCTGAATAAATTATGCGGTTTCTATAAAAGCGCCTAAAAGGAATATGGTGAACGAAGTGAGAACTATTTTTCATCACCTTCACCCGCAGTCTCCGGCCTGCTTGGTTCGATCTTCAGCATAGGTAAATTGCATTTGTCATCAATACGACCCTCCAATTTATTCTTGAAAACTTGAACATAAAATTCAAGAGAAGAAAGCTCAATCCTGAGGAAGTCTCCACAGAGGGTTAATACGTTGTTGTCTCAATAATAAGTCCTATTTAGACACGATCTGCAATTCTATCGTATCTATATATCTCAATCGATGACGTCCACGGAGAATTTGACGGGTATTCATGTAGATGATGTTCCTAAGGAGAGGGAAGATCGAAAACCCCCCGCTACACTACTGCGGCTGCTCACTCCCGCCACTTCCACTCATCCCCGGCCCCCTATCGCGCAACCAATCACAGCCGACAATCGATCAATCAAAAACATCAGCGATTGCAAATGTTTTGTCAGCATCGGTCGCGCCCCCAACGTCAACGACTCGCGGCGTCAAGAACAAAGAGACGAAAGAGATAGAAGACAACAGTCGCGGTGCGATCCAAACATAAATGTTTTTTGGCTCGGTTCAGCAGAAATATCAAGACGAGACAAACACGAAAGCACTAAGAAATTTCATGTAATAATGTAAGATTTTCTTCAAACGTTAGCAATTGAAATGCTGGCGTAGTCTTAGGAGCTGCTTAACTGAATAATTAAAATATTTCAGTATCTCCGATCATCGTTCTACAATTTTTTTTAAAAATCACTGAAGTGTAGATCACAATAGGAGTTTCTGTACCCTTCTGGGTGCTTAGGCACTATGTGATCGGGGCACATTTTTACCAGTACCCCGGGATCGAATAATCGAGAGCCCGCGCCGGGAATCGAACCTGGGACCTGGATTGTCAGTCGTTAAACCAACTGCGCTACGACGAATCGTAGCAAACTAATCGCGATATTCACAAACTTCCGGTTACATTGCATCTGTCTACATAACTTTAAAAAAAAAAATATTGGGTAGAAAGTCGACTACGTTGTAAAAAGAACCAACGCAACACAAGAGGTATTTAGAAATATTTTAATTACCATTTATTTTTGTCCTACATTTTTGGAAGCTATTTGCAAAACATTTTTAAAAATGTCTATGAAAACGAGTGTTCATAAATCCTGTTTGCTTGTGCTCAGCGTCCTCGCTGGTAAGCCTCATCAGCAAACATTAAAAAAAACCAGAAAATCCGAGCAGACCTCTAACCTCACACCTCTTCCGGCAGAGATCATCGAATCCTCCTGCCATCATTAGCGAGTGAGAGGGGATCACCATCCCTCCCTCCCTCCCCCGCTATTTGCCCGGCCAACGAAGGGGTTGGCACTGGAGAGCTGTCAGGGAGAGAGAGAGGGGCAAGACGGATTCTAAGTCAACAATTAGTTTAAATGACAAGGGGAAGAAGAGCGAGTACTCGATAAAGATAGTCGTAGCAGTCACGTTACCCGGGAGCCGGCTCGGGCAGAAATCTGAAGATGCGGCGAAAAATGATGCCAAAGTCGGCATTCGCCGGATCCACGTGACCGCGGACTCTGAACAGCGCTCACCACATTACACTAATTGTCTGATTTATCCACTAGTGGTTGCCCAGAGGCAATTCGGGGCAACCCAGAACTTCCGACTAGTCTCCCGCACAATTTGGATGAACAGTTCAGTCAAATCTTGAGAACACATATTATTGAAAACGCAATTAACGATTCGCAATTTGGAAGAATTTTGTGGCATCATCACAAACATGCAATTAGTGCACAGGACTTACAAACGGCGATTCCCCTCTCAAAAAGCACAATCAAATTAACAGTATAACGATCACAGATTGTAAAACCTAGTATTGTCACAAAAATATGTTTATCACTTTCTTTTTAGTTAGGGTGGCGAAGAGCAATTAATTTTTAATATTAATTTTAAATTATAATCAGTGGCACATAAATCTATTTTGACGAACAAGAATTAAAAAAACAGAAAACGTGTCAGTTCAACAACAGAGGAAATTTTATTCTAAAAACCTTTAATATATATAGTGTCAAGTAATAATAGTAATGTAATAATAATAATAATAATCAAAATATGAACAGTTGGCTCGCTAATTATAACATGAGCGACGTCACACATCAGCTATATACACTGGGGTGCGCCTCATTCAAAAAGCACAATAAATCTTGTTTGTTTTTTAAAAGTCGTGTGTATATTTATTTGTGTAACAGGCGAACTCAAGTCAACAAAGCCACGTCGAGGCAACATCGAGGTGGTCGTGTGTGTTGGTGCAGCAGTTGTGTGGGTGGACGGTCGAGAGTGTGTGTGTTTGTATGTAGTGTGTAGGGGTAAGGGGGTAAGGGGGTAGGGAGATGCGCTTGAGGTTAGGGGAAAGGGGGAGGGATGTATCCCCTATTGACTGCATAAGAGGGGAACGACTCCAAAATACACACAGTGGTACGACAGGGCATGAGATGCATCGCAGATCAGAAAAATGTCACCAGAATAGAATTCACTAGCGTACACATCAATTGGAGCGGAGCGGCAGTATAGCAAATCGTCACAGGAGCAAGAAACATCTCAGGATTTCAAAAATTTAATTCGCTCAAACAAAATGCAATAAATTAGTAACAATCGCAATACTTCTCAACCTGTGTTAGCGACAAAGGCAACCGAACTATCCGTCAAACCAGGTTACGATTTCGTCATTGGGCATTCAGATAACTCAATAAGGACATCGCATCGCATTATTGACAAATTTTTAAATTGTATTGATCCAATAAATGGCGGGTAGCAAACCTGCATGTTTAGTTGTCAATGAGGTGCTGCCCCTCATGGGCGTGCAATCACACAAGACAGATGCAATGCGGGAATGAAATATCGGGATCAAGGTGGCAACTACTCATTCGTTACAACAACTGACGCTGTGAAGTTAAACTTTTAAGACAATAAAGTTTCAATGACTATTTTTTTGCAACGAAACAACTAAAATTGTTAACCAAGGACGTGTAAGGCACGCTATATTTTCACAAACTGATTCGTCAATGGCAACTGGAATCTCGAGGGAATCATAATGTAATCACACCACCAAATGCTAGACGCCGTTTCTGCTGTTCGTGCGACGATTTCTTGTTCAGTCATGTTGCTACCACGACCTAGTCACAATGCTTCAAGCAGATTGAACTTTTAGGCAACAACAGGCACGCATGTATTAGGCGGACTCAAAGGAGGAAAGGGAGGAAAGGAGGACTAAATGTTACTGTACAAAGGATGGTGCGCGTGGATTCCACTTCGGTCTAGGAATCTTGCTTTCTTTGGACTACGTACGAGCCCCAACTTATCAGGGCCTCGCTTTTTCTCAATAAGGACTAGACTCGACTAAATAAGACACCAGCTTCGTCACACACACCTGAACTCTCATCACAAAAAATGACTCCGTTGAATCCATGCAGCAGCAGCAGCAGAACAAGCAACTAGCACAGCTTCGGCGCACCAAAATATTCTCGAATCATCACACCACACACTGCTCTCCAATATTCGATTTTCCCCTCGTCTTTTATATTTCTTAAACCAATCAGCTGGAGCACAACAACGAATATCTATGTAGCTTATACAGGAAGAGGTCATGGACTGCGGGTATTTATTTTCGATTCGAATAGATAAACCAATTAAGACTGAAAATCTAAAAGGGAACTGTGGACTCTTTTTAAAAAAAATACACAGAATTGACATGTGAATGCTTATTTTGTTTTTCAAAATTCGGAGTTCAGTCGGGCTATAAATGGTGCCTTTGAATGCCCTTTGAAATAGCTGAATATCTCTGCATTTCAGCTTACCAATTAATGTATCACATAAACACACGATGTTATATAGTTTGTCACAACTCAACGAAACAAAATATATAGTTGTTTCGACCCAACCTGTAATGCTTAAACTGTTTCATTGCGATCGCGTGAACAATGAATTTTAAACTTTATTCTATCAAGTTGGATCGAAAATAGATACCCTGGGGTGAGTATACGTAGGCAGGAGTACAGCGGGTTCCGCTTAATATTTCTTTCGGGAGTCCCGTCACTACTCGATCGTGGCGCGTCCCCACGCAACACCACCAAAGTAACAGAAGAACCCCCTCACAACGATGGGCAGGTAGTTTTCACCGCGAGGAGGCGCCACCTGGTGCGCTCACACGTTCAGGTCGTCCATATCCGGTTCACTGGATCACGCAGTTCTTGTCTCGGCTGCCGATGGGCGCAAGGCTGACGTCCTGGGCGATTTCTGCATCTTCCTCGATCCTGAAAATAAAATTTCCAAGCTTTGTATTTATTGTATTCACATTTATTGATGAAATACAGTGGCGCTTGACCAAAATAAAAAATAAAAAATTAGTAGCGTGGATAATTACAAACCGCAATATGTATTGCTGTACATGTAGGCCAAGTATAACCTGTTGGAATACTATTGAAATGATTACTTCCCCCAGATACAAGGTGATGCACCGAGGAAAGATTGTGAATAGATTGTCTAAGATCAACAGATCAAGAGGTCATTGCAGTTAATAGGCTTGGTCATTGTCGACGTCTTAAAATATTTGGAGTTCACTGAGAGAGAGGTTCAGACCTCTTACACAACAAATCACATTCGCAGCACAGGGCAACGTGACACTCCTTGAATGAGCATAAGAAAACAATTGATGAGAAACCTAATGACCTCAAAAGCATGTTGACCGAACTTGTTCAGGACGTGTAAAAATGAAAACATACACAAGTGACTCCACTACAACCCTTCGGTCAAACAAACACATTGCCTTTTTATAAAAACTCTGATCCGGCCCTGGTGCAAACACCAATTTCTTGTTGTTTTCTTTAGTTAAATAACCCAAGATCACAGCTGTGGCCGGGCCTGCAGTCGGGGATTAAATTGCTAGTCCTACGCACTCTTAAATTGACAAGAATTATTGCCTTTTACAACCCAAGTGACTCCGGTCAGCGAAAGGGGTGACCATCCGTCGCCTCGACCGACAGAGCGCAGAGTCAAGCCTGTACTACTGTAGTCAGTGATTTGTCATTCTTCGAAATAGCAAACAATGACGTGCACCGGCTGTTAAGTATTTTTCTCCATTCCTCGGCTCACTTGACCGTCGCCGCGTCCTCCCTTTAGAAATGAGGCGCTGCCTCGGACGTGGCTTCAGGTTCAGCGACAGTGACGAGATATTTTCGACGCCTCCCCGGCCCTGGTCCCCCTCTCACCGACAAAACGGACGCGCGTCACGAAGATGAGTCGAACCTCGAGAGGAGAACCGTCATAATAATTCCCCCGGGGGGGGGGCTGATTTTGGGAACAGAGGGTGGAGGCGGAGGCGTGCGGGGACGCGGTGATGGGCGAGGCCCCGGAGGGTGGGTTGGGGTGGCAGTCTCGCTCTTCTGCCGACGTAATCCGCTCAGCGGAGAAGGATTAAGACCGGTCTCATTGCACCCGACTCTAATCTCGAGATAATGAACGTTATGCACGTGCTGTCACGTGACCAACCCGCGAGAGAGCGAGCGAAAGAGAACGCACGAAAACATGCACTCCAAAGAAAGCGAACAGTTGCTCCGACGTATTTTCGAAGCAATTTCGCTGGGCCAGAGTTGGAGGGACAGATGGCGCCGTCGGTGGCGCTCGCGAGAAATGAGATTTGACGTTGACTCGGCGCAAGATGAGCGTTGTGGTGGCGACCAATTTGGCAAGAAAAACTAAAGTAGATATCGAGCCAAAACCCCTCGCCATAGTGCCTAAGCACCAGGAAAGGTACAGAAAATCCTGTAGGGCAGTGACTACAGTGATTTGAAATAGAAAAATAATTAATTTAAAAAATGGTGACGCACACTCCGACGAAGAATAATGAGACGGTCTGAAATTAACGCGGTAAAAATGTGCAAAATTATTTTAATTGGACGAAAATTTGTGACATTGCGCGTCCTATTTTCACAAAAGAATTTTGGCAGCAAGAATATTAATTTAATAATGTATTTCGACAGACTATTAAAATTGGAAGCGAGAAAATAACCTACACATTCTCGATGCCTAGACGAAGCACTGTAATAAATGCGAATGTAAAACATCTCAGGCTCACGTCGGACAGCTGAGGCTCAGTCATGTTGTAGAGACGTCGGTTCACAAAATAATATCAATGTATCAAGGTGATGGCAAATGGATAGAATTATTTTGGCCTTAAACTGAATGAAATTAAAGTACAAACCGCTTGTTTGTGAACAGTCAAACATTTCGAGAAATTAAAATTCGCATAATGCATAATGCCATGAGTTGAGTTCCAGCAAGCTCAAAGAATGTTCCCAACATAGAAGAAATCCTTTTAACTGAACCACGC
>JAQGBY010008338.1:0-10762 GCA_034698785.1 Mycogona germanica
AAACTTGGGCAACGGATTGCCAAAAAAAAAGATCAGGACACTCTCATTTTGGCTGAAACACGATTGCTTCTTGGATAAGCCAGACAAAGCGGATTCACACTGAGACAAAATTTCGCGAAACAATAATATTACGAAACCATACGTATATAGGAAGTGGCTTAGCATTCGGAGGCCAGCCAGACCGCCAACCACGAATAAAAATATTGACTATGTCAAACCCATTTCCGCCTTCATTTTTCACGTCGGCGTTGGTGGGCGGAAAGGTCGTCCCTCCACGCGACGTGAATAGGGCGACGCGGACTCTGAATCAAAGTGGAGCGGCAACAATAGAAGATGGAAGCCGACGTCCCCGGGGAGATTGGGTACCTCATCAAAATTGTAACGAAAAACAACAAAAATCTCCAGCAAAAAAAAAACAAAAAAACTACGCCTTGGTTCCGTTGGTGGTACCGTTGGTGAAACGCGCGATGCATACGGTTCCACATATGCTCGCTGTGGTCGCAGCAAAAAACATCTACATCTGTGCGTCAATATTTGAACCATGTTTAGTACATGTCACATGCATGTGCAGTACAGCGATAGGACTATGACTGGTTCGCCTAACCTCACAAAAAAGAAAAAACATACATAATGCGGCCGACATTTAGGAAAATGACCGGGGTGTAATGTGGGCGAGCGTTCAAATGTTTGCTGTGGGAACTGATGGCAGTGAGAACCAATCTGGTCTCAATGTTCTTTTAAAATGTAGCTCAGACGCAGTTGCGCAAAAAGTAATATTTGTAGAGAGCACAGTAAAGTAATCATAGCGCAATTCCTCAATTTCACCTGCAGATCTGGTGATCTTATACAGTAAAGGATATCCTAAAGGCTACGCCGTAATGAGGGCGATACTTCACCCGCATTAAGACGTAGATCGGTCAGAAAAATTTGCTGACTGAATTTTTTTTTAATGGAGCCGAGAAAAGAGAATAAGGTGGTTTATTTTTGTAGCGAATTCCAAAGGTCGCGACCAGCAAACCGGTTTCTTCCGGCATCAAGTTGAACGAATAATTATTCTCCATTTTTTTTTGGAGGAACCAAAACCCAGACACATGTAACAAAGTAATGTGGTAAAACGTCAAACGTTGCACCAAGGTATGTTGTTGCGAAAGCCTCTGGCTAGTTAAGTGTTGACAAAATTCTATTTGTTGCACTACGGGGGCGGTTAGGTTAGGTTAGTTAAGTGTTGACAAAATTCTATTTGCTGCACTACGGGGGCGGTAAAATTTCAGAAACATTAAAAAGATCTTCTCAAACCCTGGAAGAGAAGCAAACTCGTCACGTTCCTGAACAAACTCAAACATTTGCCACCCGCATGACACCGCAGTGTTTTACTTCGTCCAAAAATAAAATGTTGCGTATCGCTCTTTTTAACCATATTCATAAAAATAAGCAACCGTTTAACAGCAAAACAGTGTATCATTTTTGATTGTGTATAATTATAATTCCGCGGATCCAATCATCTTCTGCCGTCATGTAACGTAAATATTCATACAAGTTTCTGTATTTGTTTTACACATTGCCTAAAATTTGTAATTGCTAGAAGGTTATTTAGGTTTCTTTTTATTTAATAATTTTTTTTGTCGTTTTTCCTGGTTATAATAGTTATACTTTATCTGCAATATGTATAAATGCTGCTCAATTAAATTAACTATTCTTGAATTTATTGTATCTGGAAGCAAAAACCGGATTTTCAAAATTGAAAAAGCTAATAACAAATAGTGTGCATACATGGGGATAAAAAACGAACTGAACAAAAAAACATTTTCAGTTTTGAGGCATTACGCACGGCAAGACACACCTTTATTAAATACGAGCGTATATCCTACACAGTACAACTTATACTGTACATTGTAATATTATTAGGCCAACGAAAGTGTTGTGGCAATCGTGACTGACAGCCTCTGGAGTATTCGCAGGGTTTAATCAGACAGCAACACCCAGCAAATGACGTAAATTGGTTTTTTGTCTGACGCAACGGATTCATCAACTTTGCTCGTTCATTTAACCAATCACAATATGTAGCCCGGAGCGCACATCTACGTGACAAGACGAGAAAAGCAGGTAATTTCTCGCATGGAGAACCAAAAGTATACCGAGCTGTATTGCGAAAAGGAGAACAATGTTGAGCTTTTTCTGGCCCGGTGGGAAACGCGTGAATGCTAAATGCCAACTGATAAAATAATGACGCTTTCTATTTACTTATCTATTTTTAACCGAGCATTAGCATCTGCCGTCTTATGTGTCGTGACATCCGCGAATAACGAAGCGGATGGTACACCGTGCGGACCATTTGTCGAGCATTAATTCAGAATCGTCCTTCTGTCAGTAAAACATGTTTGCCACATAGTACGAAAAAATGTCTACCGTAGACACTCAGATCAGGGGCTTACAAATACTTCAGCTGAAGAAAAGGAGACGGTGGCCAAGAGGGTAAAGGCGTCGATTACATTCGAACCAGAAACGAGGATTCTGGGTCCGGTTCAGGACTGATCCGAATTCTCATCTGGATTGAGGGGAGAATTTTAATTTAAAAAAAAACTAGAGCGCGACTCGAGATTCTCGGTTCGAATCACGATTGAGGTGATAATTGAGATGCGTAATAAAGCAAGATGTGTGTGTGTGTGTGCTGCTGATTGTGTCAGCTGTCTGCACCTCGAACGACGAAAAATACGGCAGATCGTAACAAGACCAATTTGTTGTTTGAGCCAGTTTGACGCCAAAAAAATAGAAATTAGAAAATGAGGATGCTAATTACCTAAAGTACCTCGAGCAAAAAATGCACGGTCCCTTGCAAGAAAAAAACCCAACAACCATGCGCGCCTGAAGAACTGAACTAATTCATTTTCCTGTCCCTAAACAAAGACAACTTTTTACAGGCATGCTCATTATTCACTAAGAGGTATTCCATACTTTTTAACAGTTCTAAGCTTTCTTTTTCTTAGTAACTGCACTCAAGAGACCAGACGCTATTTGAAATTGCCAATATCTCTCTTTGTGCTACATCTAATATTTCACTAGGAAATTGAGTCCTTTTCTCCCACGGAGAAAGATTTCGCGCTGCAGCAGTTACTGAAAGGAAATGAGAATCGCAACCGTTTGGCAGGAAGCTGGAACTAAACGGCGAATGCACCTAAAATTTACAGATCCTCCTAAATTGAAATTGTAACTACGTATTTTTAAATATTATTAATAATTTTATTATAAAATGAGTTTATATTTGCTTACCTTGGCGGTTCCCTCGTCCGAGACCAGCACGTTGCGAGCCGCCAAATCTCTGTGTATCACCTTTTTGGACTCCAAATACATCATGCCAGCACACGTATCACTAGCGAAGCAAAAAGAACAAGAAAACTGAATTGGTACGCATTTACAAAAATCCAAATAATTTAGTACTAATCTAATCAAAAAATTTAGAACTAAGCCAAGGATATACGAAGAGTGTTTAATAAATCGGCCTTTACACAAATTTCAAAATATACCTTTGAAAGAGAGGAACAATGTCAATTTTTCGATTCCCACGAACATAGATGAAAATATTTGTCCCAACTTGACAAGAATTTCTTTACAACGTTAACGTTAGGTTGGGTATGCAGCCATTTGTGTAACCTCAATATTTTTTTCCTATAAATTTAGGAACCTGGCCTATTGAACGCCCTTTGTATGATATCAAAAAGCAAATAATAATGGCAATTAAAATTTAATTACGAAAGAATGAACCCCAACTATTTAGCCCTTTTTCTAAAATAAATGATTATAATTTTACCCGTCACTGATTCAGCAAATTCAGCAATATTTAACCAGATAAATAATATTTATACATTGGAATTTGGCTTTTAGATGATTATCTTATTTGTTGCGCCTGCCTGTACATAACATATCACGTCTGAGACTCGAATCTCGTTTTATGTCTTTCGATCCAAAAATCAATAGCTGCAAGAAGACGCCAACGTCACAATTAAAGAGAAACGCCGCACTGCACACGATGTTAAATTTTCAACCTCAATAAAACTGAGAAGAGAAAATTGAAATATGGGCGTCTACATTGAACAATTAATGGAATTAGGTGAAAGGTATTAATTTGCCTAACGCAATGAAAAAATTTGGGGCAAAAAGCAATAACGGCTTACGTCGCAAAATGTATCTGATCCCGCTTCGTAACGTGTAGTCGTCCCCTTGACCTCAAATAGTCCACGAGACTCCCTTTGGCCATGAACTCTGTCACCAGACAGACGGAAGGCCAATCGAAAACGACTCCTACCATTTGGACTAGGTTGGGATGCTTTAATGATCTGGGTTGAAAACGAGAAAAAAAAACATTTTTGTAAAACAGAGGCCACATATGGACAATTTATGCGAACGAAAGTTGGATGCAAGGTTGACAATCAAAGAATCCTATATAGGTAGCATGATGATCCGATAATTACGGTGAAATAAGATCACTGTCTGATCATAATGCTACCTGTGTATAATTCTTTGATAGGTTGAAGACATTTTAAAAAACAATAGCAAATTAACTATACGAGTTCCCCCTTAATTTATGATCAACAAGAAAATCTAATGTTGGGAAACATCAAGCATTTTGTTTTCCGTGACGAATATAAACGGGCACAATGCAATTACAAAACTGACAACGCACACGTACGTTTATGGGAAAATCAAAATCCAGTGAATCAAGCATCTGTGAATCAAAATTAAAAAAATAGAGCTTACGTCATGACTGATGCTTCTGCGAGGAAGGCTTGAATCGTTTTGCTGGAATCTTTTAACGACTTGACAGCAATTTTTTGGCCTTTTAATATCCCTAATACGACATCTGAAAAAGAAATAACATTTTTTTAGGTTAACCAAAATATATTTGCGATTACTAATCAAGTGAAGATTGAAGTTATTAATCAATTTTATCAAGCAGATATGAATAATAGATCAACTAAGAATGGGTGGGGCACACGTGATAACAGACGTCAATGACGACTGACGGTGTGACAATGAAGCTGCCTACTAGAAAATACATTCATAACGTCGTTAGAAATGTGCTAAATATTATCGTAAACCATAAATACTGATATAAATAATTTGATAAATAGTTAGATCAGCAACAAAATTATTTCCAAAATTTGCTAATCCCTGATTCTTAAAGAGTTCATTTAAGGATGACAACATTATTGGAAAAAAGAAAACAAAAGTAAACCCGACAAAAATGACTTTCTTAAGATATTCACCTCCGAATTCTCCTTTCCCAATAACTTCTCCATATTTTATTTCACTTTTGTTGATCACCCAACCGGCAGCCTCGAACGCTTTTCTGTCCACAGAAAATTCTGGATTGCCTTTCTTTGGCACTGACCGCTTCAACTGGGTACAGAGACCGTCGGCATCTTTCTCATAATGCTGCAACGACAAAGACGAAAAACAATTGCAAACGTCTGACATAATAACAAAATATATATCTGGAGAAGGAATTGATTATGGTTTATTAATAAAAATGAATAGCATAAATAATCTCTAAAAATGTATTTAGAGTAATATGTCACTTTTGTTGTTATTAATTTTTAATTAGATATCAGCGGCGCTGCAACCGCATTAATTTGAATGCTGGAACCGACGTTCAAAATTAATTAGGCAGATACTTAAGACAATTATAATAAATATAATTGACAAAAAAAAAAGGATCGTCGTAACCCAGTCAGCATTGCGACTGACTGTGGCTCGGCGGTCCCGGGTTCGATTCCCGGCGCGGACTCTCGAAAATTTCGATCCCGGGGTATTGGACGTGCCCCTCATATGTGCGGTTGACTAAAGCTGATTGAAAAAAAAAGTATGGGTTGGGCAGGCACAAAACCAGGCGAATTTTGTTTACAATTTACTTCTCTCACCTCCACCAGCTGGGTCAAATTTTCGAAGAATTCCTCCTCGTCAATTGTGAGCTTGTATTCCTTGTAAATGACGCGGTAGTGTTCAACCTTGTTATGGAAGCAGACGCACAGCGTATAGTCACCCGGAAAATTTGTACTCTCTCTCACTAGAAATAGACCGTCCTCTCGGGGGTGAAGCAACTCTTCCGCCTGGTCTCTCGTTATCTTGCCATGAAACCATCTGCGAATGAAAGAACATACAACCAAACATGTTTAAACAAAGCAAGTATAATATGTACCCGTGTTATCTGCTGATAGTGATAACGCTACGAAAGTTAAGACACAGAAAACTAACTCGTTCACATGAACTATCTTGGCCATATGGAATAGAACTTGGAATACACAAATATTAATAAAGAGCACATTAATAGTCTCAGCTTAATACTTACGGCATGGCATTTAGCTTGACTTCGCCTCTCATTTGCACGTAGTTGGCCGGGATCATTCCTTCTTTCCCGTCAACGTTACGAGCCCGGTACCAATTTGGATCCTGCTTGAGAATGGCAAGAAGAAAATATACCATTTAGCAATTAAGCAGACGAATTATCTGTCGGTCGGATGGGACGGTGAGTTGGAAAACAACACACAAAATGTCTCAACAAGACGAGTGTGAAATGCGAACATTTGCTTACCATAGTGGGCGTTATGATAGTCATCGTATCGAATTTTTGAAACGGAAGATCCTCCTTTGAATTTCCTGTAAAATTGTGCCGTGCAATCACTTCGGTTCCGGGTGGCCAGCACTAAAATAAAATTTGACGACCGAATTAAAAGGGACGCAACAACAACATTAAACTAGTGTAGGTTTAGACTATTTCAACAGCACAAAAACTACCGAGTCATTCGATGAAAGAGGGCCGGTACATGTAAACCAGTTTGCCTTCAGACATGTTAAGATAGTAACGAGTTTTCATTTGGAACCAGAAAATCCCACCATCATCGGCAATTCAAAGACTATATAATTAATCACAAATCAATGCCACTGGGGAAAAAAGCGAAGTAAACCGGAAATAAGTAGTTCTCAATTTGACGTTTCTAAGATATTGGTCAAATTTCATTTGGAAAAATTTAATCGTCCAGGACACAACCCAATATCAAACACAAAATCTTATCGTGATTTTGATACAATTCAAAAATATTTAAGCAAGCACTATCTGAAAATTGGGCGTTAATCAGAAATGGTGAATTCGGGACAGCACCGAATTAAGACGAACCGAGTGGCGTACTCGTTTTTTAAATAATAATATTTTACTATTGTTTAATTAAAACTGGTAATTGCGAAACATATAGTTTCACACAGACCGGGAGTTGAACACCGGACCCCAGTATTGCCAGTCCAGTTCTCTACCGGTGTTGAAATCCCGGTCTGTTCGAAACCCTATATTTTTTGCAATTACCAGGTCTAATTAAATAATAGTAAAATATTATTATAAAAAAAGCGAGTACGCCACTCGGTTCGTCTTCTTCATTCGGTGTTGTCCCGAATTCACCATTTCTGATTATTATCACCCAGACGTCCTAAAATATTTCTCATATTAATAATTATATATATATTATCAGCTCAAATATTAACATAAGAAATTTTCTTATATATATTTGATAATATATATAAGAAAATGTTTCAAAATTTTGACATTCGAATAAAAACAAATGGCAAAATTATGCCAATAGAGCAGATGAAATTGAAAATTTATGTGACAAAGAAATGGTGACAAATACAACCAATAATCGAAAATTTAGAGAAGAGGACACACACAGCACTACTTACCCCACCCGCTGCCCTGTTGTGGCTCATCGCTGGATACTTCATACAGCTACTTTCACATTGGCCGGCGGAAGCTGAAGGGAGAGAAAAAGAAAATGGAAAATAAAATGGCACGTTCGAAATAAACGCTATAGTCAGAACAGGAAGTTACGTTTCCTTCCACATTCAATTTGAAAGAGAAAAGCGACGGAGGGGTCTGACTGTGCCTAGGCTGGCGGAGGGTGACGGGAGGGGCGACGGATGGAGAGGCAAGGAAGAAAAAAATGGAGAATCGAGGGTTTCAGTTTCAACAAATTGGGAAACGAAATATTGGTTTCAACATGTTAGGATGTGAGCCAAAATATTCGCTGAATCTATGGGTGCAACAACTAACTAGATCACAACTGGACAGATTGCTCAATTCATGAGCATTTAATCGAATTGTCATCATACAGCAGTTTAGCAACTTTAAAACTCGTACTTGTATTTGAATTATAACTAATCTGTGTACATGTTCATTCGCGTGCTATGGTGGAAAATTCAAAATTCAAATGTTGATGAGGCCAGCAATTTTTTCAAGTAAACTACGAATAACCCGTAAGACATTCTGAAAAGATGAAAACTAGAGGACACGAAGAGACGAATTGAAATTAAATATTAGACGTAGGATTGTGTCAGGAGACAGCGCCCGTCTTGCTACGGAGCTCTATCATGTTCACAATTACCTATTCTAATAAAAATGTAATAGCGATGAGTATTTCTGTTAATAGAGTTAGCACCTCCTTCGTTCGTCTTACATTTGGCGCTGGCCAGGCAAGACACAACCCAACATCAAACACTGCACGCACCGCCTTAAAGCAAATTCAAATGGTTATTTCTGGTAGCGCCCACCGCGCTGTTACGAGGCACATATGATCCAGGAAAAACAACGACATTGTAAGGAATTTACCGCCCGCCACTATAACGTAATCGGCGTCAAGCTCGTCGTCTACCACTCCCGGTGAAGAGTCCAACATTTTCATTGGGGGAACAAGTCGCCACGTAATCCAAGGAACCGTCTGTACGAGTTTCCACACTGGTTCAAGATCAAACTGCCGCTGAAATGCCCATTTTGGTACACTTCTCGATGCGGATGACCGTTACATGTTCAACGTTTCAGTGTGACGTCACGCATCCACACACACCGCTTAACTTTCCCCGGTCGAAGCCAAAGACGTGGGCCTTCACTGCTCATTTGTCGCTTGCACTTTGGCATATATGAACGCGGCGTGTGGGACCACACGGTCTGGAAGCAAATTGGAAGTGACTAGCGATACGATACTGATGACGGCAAATGCGCACACTGATGATGATGACGATGCCCGCACTCGCTATTTGCCAATCCCAAACAAACTTATCGGGGCCCACGGCACGGTGCACTCGCCCAAACCTTTAACCTGCAAACAGAAAACTGGGGTCCAGGATAGGAAAACACGTGATCCATCTATAGTAGAGGCGCTTGGATGATCATTGGTGGAGCGAATTTCAAAAAGCGGATAACTGTAGTACAAAATACACATGGGGAATCTACAGCTTTCCTCATATTGATCTTAGAAGGTGTCTAGAATGATTAGATATTGATTACGGGACAGCTCCGGACAGCTGTTAAGTAGAAAAAAAAGTGTTTCGAAGTAGGCGGGGTGTTCACTCAGTTCATCTTCAGCTCGGCGCAGTCCCGGAATAAATATTTAATTCGAAAAAGAAACTGGTTTCTAGAATGGTCATAAAATATACATCAGGGGTTTCATACGACGAATATCATCCGAACAACTTACATGTCAACGTCAATTGATGACGAATATTATGCTTGCGCATTTTGAGAAACAAAACACAATTTCATATCCTTCGTGGATTAAATGTAACACCAAACCGTTGTATAAAAAATCGCTAAAGCGTGATCAACACCGACTCTACTTAATCTCCTAATCAAGCAAACGCATCTGCTGCTCAACGGATGGCGCATCAGTTTCATCGTAAATGATGAGCGTGTGTTTTTGCCACATAATTATGCCATATTGATCGAGTCGACAACAAACACCCCGCCCACACGGCCATCCTTCCAATGGCATATTAATGACACAGACAGTGACAGCACACGTACACAATGACACATCCCCATCCCCTGCTGCTGACACGCGTCCAGGGTTCGCTAATTGTAGGTAGCAACTCGGGTATAATTTAATTAACCAGAAATTATATTTATAAAATGTTCAAACAACAATTTCACCTGTATACCGGGTAACGAATCAATAAGCGATGTCAATCCCACCACAAATATGCTATCCTATTGGCGAGGGCAATCCAACATAAGAACTTTTATGTCGCTTCTTTATTGTCAATAAAACAAAATAATTTTATTAAGACGATGTTCTAATTATAAAATTTTCAAGAGCTATAACAAGAGTTATAAATAGTGTTGCAGAGTTGGTACGGGAACAGCAAAAAGAAATTATATCGGAGAGTCGAGTGAAACCGCCAAGAACGCGAGTCACGCAAATAAGCAATTCCCTTTGATGGATACATTCATTGGCAATGTAGAAGTAGGCGCATTAGCATGTTTAATCTAATAGGCCATTTTTGCTCTTGCATTTTTCAGCATTCAGAAACGCCTTTGCACCTGAGGCTACCAGAAAAATACATTTGTTTACGTTCTGCATAACAGTTGGAATATAACGGGTGCAACAGTTCTTAAGTCGCGTCGGTGCTAATTAGCATTTGCGTGGTCGGTTCATTGTAACTTAACGGTTATTTGGTGTGGGCATGTCTCCTCCTGAGACCCAGGCGCCATGGTCCTGGATTCCCTGGCATTTTAATGAACGTTTTCACATTAACGTCTAACCAAAATTGAAGAATTCGATTAAAAAAAGAATGCTGGCCAAACAGATCAGTGGAACAGTTTTATTTCATAACCTCATTCTCGCCTATGAATTACACACGCGTGCAGATATGGGCTTCAGGAGGATGTATGTTTGTCCTGAGCATGCAATTGCAATTAAGTCTCTCGGTTGGCCAACGACTGATGCTG
>JAQGBY010008339.1:0-10762 GCA_034698785.1 Mycogona germanica
ATAAAGGTAAAAATATAGGCTTTAAATGAGATGTGCCCCGCGTCTCCAATAAAAACGAAACGTCAAGCGTCTCGTTTTCAATGCTTCTTAAAATATAATCTTGTTTGCATATACCTTTGGGTTCAATGGCCTTTGAAATTGTGACTCCTCATCTTAAAAACGAAACTAAGAAGAAAGGAACCATCTCAAAAGCCAGATTGCGACAATTTCGTCCATCTTCAAAATGAGACGGAGCTGCATATTTTGAGATGATTTCATTAATTTAAGTAGCCTCGTCTACATTTTGAGCAGTTTTTTTACCTTAAAAATAAGATTTTGTTTTTGTAGTGTATAAGAATAACCCCCTCATTTATTTTTATCCTCATTACCGAATGTTCGATTGTTAAACAATCATTTCTCAATGTTATCATTTGTTTTACATTACTTCATCTTAAGTGTAAAAGAAGCAACGCGATAAAATAATTTATCTTAAAAATTCGAATAAAGAGTTTCCGAGAGCGAAAACACAACCAATGGAATTGCCATATGGCTCAGCAACTATGTGCTCGAAACAAAGGCGATTTAAAAGTACGACTGAGTACTGCAACGTTTTAAGACAATAGCTTACACTCTCTGCAAGGGACAAACACAAAGCAACATCAATCGAAACGAAATGGAATCGTAATACTCTCCAGAATTCGATTATTCTATATGAAAGTTTCCAGAATTTTCGAAAATGTTAGTGTTTAACGCACGCATGAAACATATGACATCGGGCAACAAAACTAAATAAAACCACCGAAGAATGGCTCACTAATAAATTAATTGAAGCCGTTTTCGAACTCGACATTTCATCTCGAACGGATGCCGTCAAATTGCCGTACCATGTCTCCACGTTCACATCATCATCAACGATCGACCGTTCGCTTGTTCGATCATCACAAAGCTTCATCAGATCATACTATCTTCGTCTATTCAGTGCAGATGAGACGTGTAGCAAATTATAGGATTATACTCTTGACGAGTGTGGGCATATGAAATCGCAATTTACACATACACTAGTGTGTATAAGTACTGCGTATTATCAATAGAAACCGGAATCAACTAACGGCTGCTAGGCCTAAAGTCTCTCTTCCCACCGATAACTCCCTAAACACGACGATGATTAGGGATGCCAACAATTGTTTAGATAAAGCCGGGGGAAGGGAAGGAGGTTTCTCCCCTCACTCTGCCTTCCGATCCCCTCACGGCTAATTTGGCGACGCGCGCGCGAGGTGTAATAACGGGATAACAATTCCCGCCTAATTTGGTGATTACATGCATTTGGAACCGGCGTCGATGTGTATACATGTGTGTTGTCATGCGCCGCTTTTGCTTTGATCGACGCCCAATTTGCTACCACATAACATCTACTGTACACGGTCTAAGTGTTGACGTGAATTGGAATGGCTCGCATTTTCGCTAGGTGGCGTTGGCGAACGTTGCCTTAGGTCAAGTCAAAAGTTTTTCTCCCCAATTAAAATAAAATCTATTATTTATGCATCATTTAATCTACAATGTCGAATCGCTGAGAATCGGTTGTAAATTTCATCGTAGTTTAAAATTGAAAGGTTTGACGATCGATCCGTGCTGAGTGTTTTTGAAAACGCCCGCTTACTCATTTTGATTGCAATGATGGGTCACAATTGATGATAATACACAATTGATGATGATGAAATATTGTAAATTAATAATTGCGTAGAGTTTTCGCACGGCTGATTTTTCCTAGATGTCGCTGTTATCTTCCTTTGTTCCGGGACGAATGCACGGTCCACGTGGTTCATATTGTGACCGTTGTTCGCGCTAGTTCACCAGCAGAGAGAGAGCCTATACAGAGAGCAAAGGGCTGGTAGGTTCACACGATGGCCACGAGAGGGTTAGTTGTAGCTCAGTTGGTGAAAGGGCCGTATGTGCACCCGGGTTCAATTCCCAGCGATTGTTCTCATTTACTTGATTACTTGGTACTGACGACGATCGTCACTTATTTACTAAATTATCTAAATGTCCCATTTCTAAAAAAAAATTCTTTGACCTGTCTGTTCGGAAGTTTATTTACGAACGACTTTGCAAAATTGAATAAAATTTGAGATGCTGATAGTTTCGCAAATTTGTAGTCGAGATCAAGTTAATTCAGATCTCAATTTTGCGTATTTCTTGAGAAATCAGCCGTTGAAGTCTTAGACATCGCCATCGCTTCGCCGGATAATTGAAATATGGCGTGTCTGCTTTACAAAAATGGTACTGTTCATCACGTGCTAACAATGCTGCCAGCGACATTTTCAAACGAGATCCCGAATTTAAAATTATTATTCAATTAGTACTATTTAAAAAAAAATTAAGGGATATTTTCGAATATTTTCGTTATGAAGAGATTATATATTTAAATTGGCAAACGTTCAGAAATCCTAATTTTATTTGAAATCACGCGGCGCGGCGTCATTGCTATGACGTTATAACACGTGACGAATCTACATCTACAGTGTTACAACGTTACTTATGATTCACTCGCAAAACAGAGTTCAAAAAAATATTAGAAAAATACTTTTGCAGACATGACTGAATCATGCAGTCATGAGCGAAGCTGGCAATTTTTCTAGTGATATTATTTATAAGTAATTGAACGCCATATTAATTTGCCCAATAGTGTGATAATAGATATTGTCATACATGGCATCGCAATATTTAAATATCGTTTGGACCGTGATATATTATCGATTGACTGTTTCCTTCTGTCCAGCATCCGATGAATAACCGCAAATCAGTGCAGCAGGCGGATGGTTAACTATCCTCATGTGACCTCGGTCCAAATATTTGATTATCGTTGTCGCTTCGATCAGTTCATGACTGTATCGGTTGTCGTTGTCGCTTCGATCAGTTCATGACTGTATCGGTCGAACTCCCCCCAAAGTGTCGATGACCATGGCTCAGGAGTACAGACTTATTGAATGACGCCGCCGTCCTCTCACCACTCATTCCCTCTCTCTCTCCCTCCATCAACTTCATTTATATGGATTAAGAGATGATTTAATGTGCTAATTGTCTGTGTGCCTTGTGGTCCCCCCGCCGCGCTGGTCTCCCCTCACCCCTCTGGTACACCCCCGGACCCTCATTCTCTCGATTCTCGGCGCTGGCGTTCGGCTTTTACGTGCGACCCCCGCCCCCGCGTATGCTCGCTCAAACGTTGAACCGAATCGAGGACCGAAGCACGTTCCTGTCGATAACGTCATTATATTGCTACTCATTCGATTTGCTTTCTGAAAATATTCGTTGTTGCCCGAGTAAAATTGGCAATTATCAAGAATTTGGAAACTCGTTATGTCACGTCGCTCCACTCCATTCCTTCCTGTCCTCCTCCTTAATCTCCTCCAGCGCCCAAACACCTAACCTTAATATATGGAACCTAATTGTTTGATTTAATCAAAGAATTCTGTCGATAGCATCGCCACTTTTCTGGTATTTTTCTATGCTTAACATCGAATTTGAGTGACCCTCCATTTTCCACCACCACCATTTTTGTTGCCCTAAACATATAATATATTTTATTTCTGTAATTATTCATATTTTAAAAAATAGTCTTTCAGTTCGAATTTTTTTCGAAATAATATACATGTTAAATTATGCATATACATATTTTTTGTTACATATAAGATGCGACCAATATTTTATTTCTGTAATTATTTAATAGTACAAGTGATGACGTTTTCATTCGGAAAAATGGTAACCCAATTCGAAACGTATTTCTGTGATAGTTTTCCCATCCTCGATCTACTTACTATGAAGGTAATTAAACTGATTCTCTGGAACATCAGCAGAGGACACCAATAACTGTCACATAGATGTGCTGTACTACTGTACACGTATGCGTTCGTTTATGGGTGAGCGTACAGTGTGTGTTTATAGAAAGCAATTGAGGGTAAGCTATACGAGTCGATTCAGTGAGTAAGCGAAGGGGAGTCCATCACGGCCATCTTATAAAGGGTAGGACTATTTGTATTCCCCCGTACACAACTAACCCAATTGGCAGCCAATTTTCGCTCCATTGCATCAGATCATACTCATGAATAATAATAATTCACGATGCCCAACCAATTTCGCCAGGTCTAGACGAATCTCGTGTATCAATACAACTCTGTATATATATATATATATAACTAGGTTTACGTATAGTTCAGTTCGAATCCTTCATTTAATAATATTGGGATATTTCTCTTTTAGCACGTTTATTTTGTCGGCGGCGGCCATTGGGTAACCATTTGGGCGGAATAATTGGCGTTTTTGCGGCTCTTCAGTCGTCCTTTAAGTGCCGGCCGTGGCGCAGGGTCAGTCTGTAATGAGACTAACGAAGGCTTCCACGATGGGCTCATGATGACGTAAGCTTCGACTGCTTTTTAGATTTGCATGCATGCATGCACATGTACAGTAAAATCTATATTTATGTATTTGTATTGGACTACAGTCTAAACAACAAATACGAGATGAAGCAATGAGCCATAACAATTTCTATCAGAAATCACCGAATGTGTATTTATGATTTGACCTTTTACTGAAAATTAATAAATCTATATCTAGTTCAGCAGGTAAGAAAATTAGATAATTGGACAAGATTTGCTGTTACTTGCGCTGACCAAAAATGTCCCTGCGGATGAATTTAAAAGAATAGTCAAGCTCACATTGACTTCAGACTGGGCTGTTCTTAACCGGTTTTTATTTTTCGTACATGTGTTTAAAGTTTGAACGATAAAGTGTTTTCACTAACGGACCCCATTGAAATGTGACCTACAAAAAATCAGCAAAGCGCAGATTGGCAAAGGACACCTGAACAGTTATTGCTAAATCGCTTTCTCTAACGGGTTTCCATTGAAATACGCGTTGAAAGCGTTTCATTTTAGATTAGGCTCCGACTTCTGCGTGTCGAGACATGACAGTGCACATGTATATACAAAGACGTAAACTACTGTAGACGTTTCCGGAGAGTTTATAAAGTCTTCAAAAAACGTAAATGCTCAATCTCGAGCTACACAAATACCTCTACGGAAAATATTAAATTTGTTTTCGCTACTTATTTTTCTACCGTTGAAGCGCACAGTCTGCAGCCGGATTTGGGTCGCTCAAACAAATATCTCGAATCATCCCACAATTTCCTACACACTATTTTTCTCTAGAGGTGTGCAGTTTCCCCTCCAACCAAAACATGCCGCATTAAATTCCGCATGCCTCCTTTCTCCCTCCTCCTCCTCTTCATCGGCACATTTTATTCGCCTGGGTTTGCCTTTGGGGTACAGGGTCGGTCCAACGTAATTTTAAAATGATGGAGAACCCTATACTCTGCATTTGAAAAGTCTGTTTTGTTTGATTTCAATTTGTAAGTTTGGACTCGCGTTTCGTATGTCACTTTAGAAGTTCGCTTCTCGACTCTTTTCTAGTTGGTGTGGTTTCTGAGTGCCCTTTAAAATCTGAATCTTTGGATGATGCCATCTCACATAATCTCCTGACATTGTATCAGTATCTGTAAAAAGGAAGGGTACGTCATGTATTTTAAAAAATGTTATGGCAAACGCACTTAAATATATAAATAGATTTTTTCATGCCAATCTCAGATATTATATTTAAATCTATTGGAAATTACGCCAATTTTTTAATTTTTTTTCTTCTACATTCTGCTCGAGATCCCCACACGTTAACAGCAAAAAATCTACTATATATATTGAACACTGTAATATCCGGTCACTTCCGGCCACTTGAAATCGCCACCATTTGCTTACGAGCTGAACCCAGCGTCTTGGGTTCAGTCAAAATTCTGTCCACGATTTTGAATAGGCTCAATATGTTTTTTAAAAAATTATTTAACCGTATCCGAATTGACGTGTGCTTCTGCACTCTTGTTCTGAATAAGTCCTTTAGTTAAAAATAAACATGTACGAAGGAAGGTCCACCGGCCCCGACGCCAACTGTTTTGCACCTACATAGTCGATTTAACACAAACATACGCGAAGCCTTTTAACCAATCGCAGGCGCCTCGCCCCTTTCGAGACGTTTCGACAAATACCGGTTCCGTCTGATTCGATTTGGCCAAACGAAAGTGTTCACGCTTGCCGCAGAGAGCCAGAAAGAGAGATAGAGAGAGAGAGTGGGATCGGTGCAGAGGGAAATTGCAAATAGGTCTCAAACATATACAGAATAACAACAAATTGAAAATTACGCTGACCAGCGCCGCCCCACGGTTGCCGCCCTCAGAATTCGACCGTACTGCAAGCCAATAAGACATATTGTGACCTGCAATGCGTAGGTGTATATTCGCATCCAGCGTTGCCACTGATCGGGTTTGCGGGTGTCTAATGTTAGTTCATCCCATTTTTAATTTTAGATTTTATTTTTCATTTATATTTCTCTTGTTTTCACAAGAGAAATTACCCGGCTTTGCTCGGAACTTCCCGTCAATGTCAGCGAAATGTTTTTCAAATATTTGAAAGCCTCATTCCCTCACGGGTCGTGACTTTGTCGTGAAAACACAGATATTAAATTTATTTTATTGTTTTTTCAAACGCTTCGAAATTTAATTATCTAATCTGTTTAAATAGCACTTTATTCCAAATTTCTTTAATAGCTGTCTCTATTAAACGATTTACAACTGGAAAATATTGAAATATGACTGGCAGCATTGGCATCACGTCATAGCGACAGCACCATTTTTGAGAAGTGGAGACGCCATATTTGGATTTCCTGGCGAAGCGTTGTTTTTTAAAAAAAACTTTAAATGGCTGATTTATCGAGAAATACGCAAAATCGAGATCAGAAATAACCTTTGCTCGACTACAAATTTGAGGAACTGCAGCTCAAATTTTATTCAATTTCGTCAAGCCGTTCGTAAAAAACGTAGAAAAACAGTTTAAAAAAATTAAATAAAATAAAAATGTGGACATTTAGGATTTTAATATAGATTTCACGCGTTCCGGCTACTGCCGTCGAGATCTCAAAAAATGCCTGTCTCACAATAAAATGTTTATAAACCAGATATCGTGTATTCTACAGTTAAGAAAGACCAATCTAGATAATATCAAGATTCATAATACTGAAAATAGTGTTACAGTAGAATACAGTAATGGTACCAAAGAACGCCAAAAACATTTTAACGCTAGTCGGGAATAGATCCCAATTTTAAGTTTACCAGTAAAGTTTATAATGCATTTTTAACAACAAAGAAAATGTAAAAATGCTTATATTAATATCAACATTTATACAACTCATTCTTATACTCTGAAACGTAGCAACGCATTGTGATAAAAGCAATGGAATGAGTAGACTTCGTTGGTGCACCGAAAAATATAAAAGATGCCCGCCTCTATGGCTTTACACTTTCTCGCACCCTGTACGTTGAAAACCAATTTTTATTTTCGCTGCACACTGTATTCTCTTCCGTGAGCCCTAAACGAATTTAGAAGTTCCACTTTTCGATCACGGCAGCACGTTTTATACCCAGAGCATTAAAAAAGATTTGGAGATGTATATACACATGTAGTTTGAAAAGCGAATCGTACAGAGAAAGAAAATAGCGCACTTCTCTCGTTGTTTGACCAAAGGAAATGACTTTAAACTAATCTACGGAGAGGCATCATTGCGCTGGCGCCGCAGAAAAAAAAATCTTTTTCAGTTGGGGCGCGAACGCGTTAGATTCCTATTTAGTCATTCGGATTTAAGTTTCAGAACGCTACCCACCTTCTTACTACCGACCAAGGATGTCGTATTGAGATGCCAGCCTTCGATGAACACTATTCAATAAGCCATATAAATATCAGACATCCAACTTTAAAACTGAATCAGACAGTTTATTGTTTTCTTTAAATAATTTTATTTCCGCTCTAACACAACAAATTTCCTTTGTAAACACCGGGAAATTTACATTGAAGCCGATGTGCGAAAATTACAGAAAATTTACAATAACATAAATATTTTTAAAGTTGGGTAACATTTACCTGTCTGTCTAAAGTGCAATGGGCTGAATTTTAATTTTAAAGTCATTTTTATCATTTTTTTTATAATTTTGAAAGATTTGGTAATTTGAAAAACAGTGTTCATGTTGCGAACTTGATAAAAATGACTTTAAAATTAAAATTCAGCCCGTCGCACTTTAGACAGACAGGTAAATGTTACCCAACTTTAAAAATATTTATGTTATTGTAAAGTACGAGAGTATTTAGTGAAATGCTGAATTCAGCTTGTCACATGTATCAAAACTAAAAACTAAATCAAATACAGGTGTAATAGATTTAAACGTTGCAATGTATTTGTGAATTATTTTCTTCCAAGATGGCGTCAACTACGAATAATTAGTTTTTAACAGTTTGCATTGATCAAATGAGATATGATCATTACGTTAACAATGTAGTGATTCTCGAATAACCATGTACTACTGGGTTACATCAACACGTCAATGACGTGCCTTGAAATATAATCGCAGTATTAGATATTGCCTCGATCTCGTCGCTGCGTTGGGGATCCCCATTCTTGTCAACGAACAAATTCCAGTGTTTTGCGGCGTAAATTGAAGTCAGAAACTCCTCATTTAGCTTCGTTTCGTACCATTTTAAACCTCCACGGTCTCTGTCTAATACTTTTTCCGTTCGAACGTGATTCGAAAAATTTACACATCGTTAGGCCTCCAGTTATATGGCGAGATGACGGCAGACTCCATAAACTGCATTTATACCGAGCTGCGCCACCGGGCGGCCGACGACAGAAACAGTCGGAACACCGCTAATCGGAACGCTATTCTTTAGTCGAGGGTGTCCCAACCCCCTCTATTGCTTGGGGCCGCAAAATATGGCGCCCACCGAAAAATCTTCTTAGGACCTCCACGCACATTCGAAGGGAAACGCAGCTAATTTTTAATTGGGTTCTTTACCGGGAGGCATTCTCGATCCAAAATATTTATGGTTTAATTTTAGAACAGTTTTAAGATTCAGATCTAATTGTAGCATATTTTGTTTCAAATCTATCCGTTGGTGGCGCTTACCAGTCGTGACGTTGATTATATTTGATACAAAGATTGCAAATTAATCAAAATGGAAGTGGGGTTTGCGATGTTTTGTGACTACATGCATGTTTTTATCAGGTGTCTCTAAAACGATGTTGTTGCAATATTTTATTTGGAACGAAGGAAGTTTAGTGAAGTTCGGGTGGAATGTGGTGCAATATTTTTGTGCTCATCCTGTATGTGTCCTGGGCATCGACCGGTTAGATCAAATTCTCAAATCACTCTTGTACCGCGCGTTCATAGTGAGTTGACCTCTAAACAAAAGGTTAAACTCTTCCGTCTCATGGTCCTGAGATTGGCAAAGAGTGAACCATTTTTATTTTCGCAGAGCGAGGACTCAAGGGGTTGTGTCGTGACATCGTTTGAAGAAGAAACGCAAAATTAATTTCTCATCTATGCTCTCTAGCCGATGCCTGGAGCAAATATTGATCAAACTATAGCTGGATGGTTATTCGAGGCTACGAAAGGGCCACTTAATATCAATATACCGTACAACTGTAATTTCTGAATAACAAGCAATCCCCAAACGTGCGTAAAATACCACTTCGTGGTTTGTAAAATTAAAATTCATTTGCCTATCTATGTACGATATTAAAAAAATTCTTAGGGAAGTTCAACGGTGATCGAACATCTTATAACATTCCCAGGTAAGAGACCTGGGAATTTTGCCTAACCTAGGCTGACTAGGAAAGGGATATTTTACGTTCCGATATCGTACAGGTACGGATCATGATTTTACTCCTATTCCGAAAGAAGGCGCCCAAAAAATTCCGAAAGTGTCGGCCGGAATCGAAACCGCGATCACGAGCTACGAGTAAAACACGCTATTCTCTCGATCTTATTTAATAACCAAACATTTGAACTTCTAAATAAAAATCAGGAAACAGTTATTTAAATAAATAAACTAATAAATATGTATTGTTCATTAGCAAGACTATTTAATCTGTCAGTTACAGCGGAAGAACATATAAAAATTACAACAGTGTTTACAAACTTTCGACCGACCCCTAAGTAATTTTCAAGCAAAATGAGGTAAGTACGGCATAGGCCATTCTCATATGTAACCATGTCCTGGACGAGGGTCTAACAGATCAACCTTTCTCTTTTCGAAATTATTGTAATTGACTGTTACCATTTTCGTCCTAAGTTCACGTGAACTCTGGCACAACAAATCTGATCCGGCCCAGACTACAATCCCAGGATGATATTCTGGTTCGGACAGTCGGCAGTCGACTGAGACTTAGGTTATCGATTGATTGGTGGTGTATGCAAGCGGGTGGGAGGGAGGGAGGAGGGGAACTTTGTTTTGTCAAACGCCATACTCGCATACATACAACCAATTTGTCGAATTCAATTAAACCTGGAACGACGTAAATCGTATTTTCTGTATGGAGGCCCCATGTTGAGACAATGAATAGGGGGTCCCCTTCGTCGCTCGGTGTCGGGAGGAACACGATGGATAGGTCTGGCGCCTCTTTCAAAAAGCGTGTTGTTGATTTTTCTGTACATGTTGGACGTTGTGGAGTCATATTATTATTCAAGTGTAGTACGTGATAACTGTTTGAGTAGACCAGGAATATTTTCTCTATCTTGAAATATTCCTTAATTATTATTTACATTAATTAATACCTGCACACTTAAAAATGACACATGTGTGGTCTCATTTTTCGATGAAATGTCGTTTAAGACAATTTATATATCTTATAAGACAAT
>JAQGBY010008340.1:0-10761 GCA_034698785.1 Mycogona germanica
ATAAATACACCGACATTGTTTCTCGGGATATTGAGGCGGATTTTGATTCGTCATGTTACCAAGAGATGCTATTCTGTTGGTTCCTTATATGAGGTATTTGGGAGTAACAACAAATAATGCCCATTCATATTCATGAATGGACTAATAACGGGATTCTGAGGAGTACGTGCCATCGCTACAAGATCTGCTGCAGTGTCTCCGCTATAGTCTAATCAAAACAATTTGATTCCGGGGTGAATTTTTTAAATCTTCTAATCAAGGCATCATCTTATTGAACAAGATGGAAATTTAGATCCAACAACGAAGAACGATCGCAGTTATCTCTTGGTGTATGCGCTGACTTGAGTCGCCCATCTCGAAATATTCGGTGGACTTACATTACAATTACAATTACAATGTGTACCCCCAAGAAGCCCAGGATGGGGTCTATGGCGGGGGTCGAACGACCAGTTAAGGACAAAGGTGTGGTTGCCCTATCCTATAACAGGCTCTTGACTTGACTCATTTAGACTATTCCACTGTCGACACACTCTGGGGGAAATAGGAGTTGAAGTACGAGTCACATCTACAATGCAGCTCCTGAACCATTCTAGTATGTCCCGCTCATCTATACACCTAGTAGGAGCCTGACTCACAATTTCCCCAATTTTCACATTATAGGTATCAGAAAAGCCAGACCGCGGCGACTGAACTCCAAAAAATCAGGTCAATCATCACCACCCGAGAGCTAGACACGAAATTCCTTTCGTGATAAGAGAAAAACCCACAATTTCTCACTTCATTCTCTTTCTTTTCATCTTTTCAGGAGGACAAGCCGAACCACCACCTCCATCACTACGTGCCGCAGTACAGCACCTTTACCATCCAACACACGACCATCCATCAATTGATGACAGCCAGACTATAAAAAAAGAAAGAAAGTGAAAAAGTAAAGTGAAATAATAAGAGTGTGAGAGAGTTAGAAAGAGAGAGAGAGAGTGAAGAAAAAACGGCGACGTTAATTTAGAAGACAGCGCGCGCGTAGAACGCGCGTGCCAAAAGGTACTGTGTAGTGAAAGAGAGAGGACAAAAGACAGACTCACCGCGCGCGCGGGCGCAGAAAACCCGCCCGAGACAAATCTCTTTTCTGCCCGCCCCGTTCGATCCACCTCGTGTGTGTGTGGTGAGGCCTTATCCAGCGCGCAATTCGTCCCTCCCACCCTCCCTCCTCACCACCACCACCATCACCAGCAAACCCGCCCACGCAGACAGAACACAACGTGGCAGCCAGCAGCAGCACAGCAGCAGCAGCAGCTTCGCCGAAGACGCCCACGCATCGGGCTTCGGCATGGTATAGAAGCCGTGGTCGAGCACGGTGCGCCGTCACAACCACGAAACATCTATTGCCAGGCGCCAGAGAGAGCGACAGAGAGATAGAGAGAGACTCGAGCGAGAGCGACACCAACGACGCCGAGTAAAGAGTCAAGAGAGCTGCCCCGCCGAAATTTGTCTTCACCACCCCCCACCAGCCTTGTCCCGTCCCCGCCCCCATAGTCCCGAAAAACTCGGTCACCACTAACCGTTGGGAGACGACGAGCACGCCGAAGTCTCTCCTCCGCTCCACAACCACGCGCGAGCCGAGTCACCTAGCGGCAACACCGCGCACCGAGTGGCCGACGACGAGAGGACTTCCTTCCTCCCACCCCCAAAGCCGTGTGCCTGTTGTCTCTCCGTGTGCGCTAGACACGCAACGTGCGTTTATTATTATTATTATTATTATTATTAATCTCTCGCGTGTTGCAGTGAAGCTGACGTCGTAATCTTAAGACCAAGACATTCAATTTCGCCCGACACAGACGGGAACTTTTATTTTTTACCGCCGACAACTTGAGCTTCACGAAATCTTAGATAAGAGAGTGACACCTGTTTTCAATCCGACATTGACGGTGTCGGTCGATTTGTTTTTTAAAAAAATTACGTCATTCCTAAACCGATAATTACTGTACCGACTGGCATTATCGATTTGAAAGGTTGGCGGGAACCACAATAAATTCGAAACGCGTCTGATTCGATTCGATTCCCGCCCATCATAATCGGAATTCAAATTCAAAATTAAACAAGCTTGAATCGTAAGTCATAAAAATCATAAAAAAACAGAACTATATCAAATTCTACACGCACAAGAAAAAGAATACATATCGCATCCTATATACACATCAAGAAAATAATATCATAGATTCGCTTTTTGAAGAATCGGACGAAAAAGAAAATATATCATATTTACCACGAACTCTTTTTTTGACTGACAAGAACATTTCAATTTTATTAGTTCCAGCCAAACTTGAAAATGATTGTTATCAAGAGGCCAGTGATCGTGCTATTATTGATGACGCTGGTTTTCGGCGGCGTCTTGGTGATTGAAGCGACGTCTTCGGAAGGGGATGGTTCAATGGCGGAAGCGCCGTCGTCCGACGATTCCAGTCTGCCACAAGATGAGCGCTGGTCAGCGGTGTCGGATTCGTCGAAACAGCTACCGGAAACGGAGGATGACTACGAATACGACTACGATTCTTCCGAATTGGCCGGAGCGCTGTTGGATCGGATCCACCGTCTGGCTTTCCGCCATCACCCGGCACCATCCGACTCCGACCACCACCACGCTGGCGATCAGCTTCAACCACGCCGCCAGCTCCGTTCCGGCAAGTCCGGAAAGCAATCCGGCAACATCAACAACTTGGAGCGGCCGCTTTTTCTGGAGGACGACTCGCCGGAGCCGTCGTGTCAGGAGCTGCGGACCATCTGGCGGCTCACCAAGCGGGCGGCCAGGAACAGCCTGCTGACCAACGAGATCCCCCGACATCCGACTAACATGTTCGGCTACATGGTCCAATCGCCGGAACTGATCAGCAGCGGCAGCGGCGATTACGGACTGCCGGAAGGTCAGGCATTCGGTCGGATCGTCCTGGAGCCGACGTCCAAGTCCGGCAAGCATCGATCGGGCGGCGGAATGTACGGCGTCCAGGACGGGCTGCGCAGTCGAGTAGCCGGAAGTTACGATAAGGTTGAAGAGAAACTGCGACAGGGCATCTTTTCGGAGAAGCCGTTCGACAAGCTGGGCGGAAAAGTTTATTACCCGCCAAAATATCCCAAAACCAACGTCAACAAACATCACAACGGTCAACCCCAATCCAGCCACGCAGCCAGCACCTTCTACGACAAGTCCGTCAAGAGTAAGATGGCCACTTCCGGTCAGCCGGTGTACGGCGACATGGTGCACCATACCAACCGTCACCAGCAGTCCACGCAACCGCCATCGCCAGTCAAGGGTGCGCTGAACCGTGTCAAGGCGGCCTCCATCCTGCATCACATGGGCAACGACAGACCGGCCGCCACTGATCAGGTCAGGAAGAATTCCCGCGTCAACGGACGACAAGACATTTGGAGATCGGCTGACGATTCGTCCGTGGTCTACGGCGTGTACGGTGGTGGTGATGGTGCTGGTGGTGGCGGTGGCGGGGAGCGTTACGATACCGACGATCGACACGCGAAAAATCACGGCCCGTTCGCGGAACTCCGCAAACACGTGGTGGCGGCCAGCTCGGCCGACGCGTACGGCGCCAGTGGTCAGTACTCGTTGCCGCCGCGGCCGCTGACCAAGAAGCCACGTCGTCTCCGCTACGGTTCCGTCTACGACACGGACGATACGGACGACGACTACATGATGGCCGATCAAGGCGGAGTTCCGGTGACGGGACGTACTGTGGCGGGAGGAGGTCGCGGTTACGATGGCGATGGCGAGGACGAGGACGATCAGTTGAGGAGAGAGGACGACGACCTGCCATCGTCGGTTTCCGGTTCTCTCTCGTCGTACCCGAACGGCGGCGCCAACGGTAGGCTGCGGCTTTACGGGTCTTATGACGATCAGGCTTCCGGGGACTTTCCTCTGCAGGATGGGCGGTCGCCCACGTCGGGAAGTTTGGTCAACCGACATCGGCACCTGCTGCCACCGCGTCAGGGAACCAGTGATGACGAGGTAAGTCAATACTATATATTATTTTTTAATATATTCAATACATGTATATATTTTTTATAATTACGCTTGTACATGGCGATCCCGCGTTATTTGATAATTCGGTCGGGCGTTTATGTGCAATGTGATATATCATTTACTACAATTTCTTTTTTTAACTTTTATTGCCCTACACCTTAACTAAATTTACTTTCTCAGTTCAAATGAAAAATCTGAAAAACTAGATTGATCTCGGACAAAAAAATTAACCATTTACAGAATTACAACAAATAGTATTCTGAATTGTTACAACTTCATTATTCACATTAAAATTCATTGCACAGGCGCAAGTTGTTTGAGTACAATTTTTATAAAATCTAAAATCTGTTCAAAATTATCTTAAAGATTTCGTCCTTTTGCGTCATTTTGAATGTTTGAATATATTTTCTGAAATGGTGAATTCGGGTCAGGCCGAATGAAGAAGACGAACCGAGTGGCGAACTCGCTTTTATAATAATATTTTACTATTATTTTAATTAGAACTGGTAATTGCGAAAAATATAGAGTTTCATGGAGACCGGGAGCTGAACCGCGGATCCCTGGATTTCCGGCCCAGTGCTCTCAGTGCTCCAGTGCAGAAATCCAGGGATCCGTGGTTCAACTCCCGGTTTCCATGAAACTATTTTTCGCAATTACCAGTTATAATTAAAATAATAGTAAAACATTATTATAAAAGCGAGTTCGCCACTCGGTTCGTCTTCTTCATTCGGCCTATCCCGAATTCATCATTTCAGATATATATCATCCAGACGTCCTAACTAAATCCCTCATGAATATATTTTGGTGACTTGTTTTGTTGTTTATTATATTTTTGTTTATTTAATACAAATCGTTTTATTATTTTTATTTCTTTCAGTAAATTTTTTCATAAATGACTGCTGTTCAAAGCGCAGTTAAAACTTGTTTTGTCGCTAAAACAACAGCACATTTTGTTGGCGTTAAATCGCTCGAGAAATAAGAGAAGTAAATCTGGAAGCTGTTTTGAGCTGACTGCAGAACGTGTCTCGGATCATGTTTGATTTGTACGTTTTATGTAAGCACTTTTATTTTTATTTTATTTTTGTAAAATTTTGTAATTTGTTTTGTAAGATTACATGTTGTGTATCAAATTATTGCTGTGCGGTTTATTTCCTTAAACTGAAGCATGAAAGTGTATTGCATATACAGGGTGAACCTGAAACTATGGATTCCTTTTATTATTTTTATAAGTCGGTCAAAAATTGTTCGATTATTATTAAATTTTGGGAAAAGTAAGATAACAGTATCCTCTTTCAAATTATAACACTCAAATTTCAATTATCGAATTTCTCACGAATAATGTTGCGCCTTGTCGTTGGCACAAAGTGACCTATTGCAGCGTTAATCGGCAATCGACAAGCGCCACCGTCAAAGCGCAACTTTAATAGTGAGAAATTTGAAAATTAAAAATTGAGTATCTGAATTCGAAAAGGTATACAGCTGTCTTAATTATGATAAAGTTTCATAATAATCGGACTATTTTTGGCAGACTATTTAAAAATAATAAAATTCTCAGGTTCACCCTGTATATTCGTCTCAAAAGATGATGCGGCTGCATTACAATTTATTTTGCATTGATTGACAATTAAAGGTTGTAAATAGTTTTTTTAAAGTTCATCCTGAGAATATTAATGTATTGATTATCGAATGTTATATTTTCTAACAGCATATGAAATGTTTTTCGAAAGATAAACTAACAAGCAATCGCCAGAATAATTATAAACGATAGTCGATGGACCCATCCGATTCCAGAGAATTGCTTCATTCAATGAAAACACGATTTGCTGCAGCATCAGCGAATTGTTTTTACTAAAACTTCATCGTCATTTATCCGTAATTTTCAGAACTGGGTGTTATGGTTGGGACCGAATGTTTGGTGGTAAAGCATGGAATCATCGTAGTGCAATGGTGGTGCCATTTCTATCCTTTTCTTCAAGTTTAATCAGAAACGTTTCTGCTTGACGGAACTCAAATGTTAATCGAACATGAAATCACAAGGCGAATACTACGAAATAGAAGTATTACCGTTTCTATTTATGATCAGGTATATTTTTTGCACACATACGTTGTTTTCCTAGATTTTAGGATCGTTACCCGCATCTAAAAATAAAAAGCGATTTCAACTTAAACCTTTAAACCACGTCAGCTTTTTCGGAAAATATATTTTACATTTACTTGATTTGCAAACGCTGGTCGTAAGCATTGTAGTCGAATTTTGTGGTCTTGGAAATTAATCTCTGGAATTCACATGACTGATAAAAGGTTCACATGAAAATGTAACGATTTTAAATGCGATCGTAATTATATCACTTAGTATTGTGCAAAACCAGCTAAGTGCTAAAGACATTCTAAAATTATAACATTTGAAACTCTTTTTGAAATTCTTTTAATATTTGGAATTATCTATTCGTTTTTACTTCTGATCATCCATATCCAAGAATAAGGAACAGTTTGGCATCAGAATACCAATATCAAGAGTCGAATTTTAGGCGTCTCTTTTCTGATGACTTTTTTATACTATACTAGAGAAATTACCCAGTTTCACTCAAAAGTTTTTCAAATATTTCAAAACCACGTACCTAAAGTGTCATGGCAATGACGTAACGACACTGATATTTAATTTATTTTATAGTTTTTTTCAAACTCTTTAAAATTTAAATATCTAATCTATTTAAAACACAAAAGCATTTCATTCCAAAGTTGTTAAATAGCTGTCTCAGGTATTAAACGATTTACAAATAGAAAATAATGAAATATGACTGGCAGCATTGGTAGCGCGTGATAGCGACAGCGCCATTTTGGAGAAGTGAAGACGCCATATTTAAATTTTCTGGCGAAGCGTTGTTTCTTAAAAAAAACTTTAAGTGGCTGATTTATCGTGAAATACGAAAACTCGAGATCTGAAATTTCGTTGCTAGATTACAAATTTGAGAAACTATCTGCAGCTCGAATTTTATTAAATTCCGTCAAGCCGTTCGTAAGTTAACTCCCGGACAGACACGTTAAAACTTAAGATTATTATATAGATAAAAATCTATTTAAATACTATAGTAACAACTTTCAGCAGTGCACTGTGATCAGGACCAATTCCTCACTGAGTCAACAACAATTTTCAAATGCATTTGCCCTAAGGAGGGACAAAAGAATATTTTGACAATATGTTTCGAGCAGCACTAAGATACTATTTGAATTCCCAAATTAACTGTCAACATTTGAACTGAATCTTAGGACGATATGCGTTCTCAAGTCATATTCACGGGTCTGTGGAGCACAATATACTTTATATACAAGTGCACAGGGGGCAAAAATAGCTTTTCACTTTGGCAATTAACTCACTGGAATTGCCGAAACTTTACACGGATTTTTATTATCCCCATAAACCCTGTGAGATATATGGAACAGATTATGTACTCTAGCAACCTGGAAGCAGACACTTCTCCATTGATTCTCCCAACGTTTACGTTAAACTTTGTAATTGGTCAACAGGGGAAAATTCACAGAATTGATTTCTAAAAAGCACATCGATAAATCGTTTTCGCTACGATAAAAGTCATTGGAGCTCGTCTATCACGTTTCATCGTGTTCGATTAATTTTGGATATTTGGTTTTTCGCCTCGGTGATTATCGCCAGAAATTGCTTTTGATGATTTGTGTGTAATATGAGAGTGCTGTGACGTCCCGATCAAAAACTAGGATATCACGCATGTACATGTGGATAATCGATTTTTCATTTTAATGGTAAGTACTATATGGCTTTCACCTAAAAGTCATCATGACCTCTGCTGTTAGTTCTGAAATGTAGGCGTTCAATCGTGAATTAACATTGATTGTTAATTGATAAGGAGAATGGGCCATGCTAAAATGGTTAAGGAGCTACTCATATTTCCACAGATTGAGTCGACAAATCTTAAAGAGTCCGCTAAAATAGGACAACCGAACCTCCTTTGTCTTTAACTAGTCTTTCGACCCCCTGCTATTAACCCTTTATGGGCTGCTTGCGGGTGCATATTGAAATTGTAATAAAATCATTACAAAACTCTTTTTCATTTAATGCCAAGTGTCACAATAAGGTCTCGATGATGGTCCATGGTCCAAGGAATACGCGGAATTTGCATTCGCGTTTTCTGTTTGTAGATTCAATTTAGCTAATCTATTTGTTGTAATGTGTTGCAAAGGCAAAGCTCGATGCAGTTAGTAATTGTTTCATTGACGATCGTATTGTTCGTATTGTTGAATACGCCATCAACACGTGGCGCACTCTGGGTAAAATCAGTATACACAATTTCCTCATAAAATGGAAGTTGTGCTCGGGACATCCCCGGACGAGAAAAGACGAGATAACTCTTCTTACAATAGATAATAGTTATCTATTAGTTAAAATTATTAAATTATTATTTTTATTTTACATAATCAAGTCGTTCTATCTAGATTATTTAGTAATATCCTTGTTACACTGGTGACCTTCTTAGCTTGCTTGAGAGATCTCAACTGTCAACGACCAGTACCCCTGCATCGAAATTTTCGAGAGCCCGCGCCGGGAATCGAACCCAGGACCGCCGAGCCACAGTCAGTCGCTAAACCAACTGGGCTACGACGAGTCGTACAATAGATATATACTAAGGGCCTACAATTTTCGCTAAGGGTTACAATTTTGGCCTTCAATTTTGATACAAACTTCATGTTATTGTATTTTTTAAAAAAGATAATGACTACAGCGGTCAACCAAATTTTTTGGATCACTGAACAGCAATGTTCATTGAAAATTAAATGTCGACTTCACGTAACGACATCGTATTTTATATAGTTGGTGAAGGTGCCTGAGCTTAACATGTCTTTGTTCTCTCCAATGTGCTATCACATAAACTGAATTAGCCAAAACTCGATCAGTAGCTCTTATCGTTGTCGTTATTCTTTATTTGCAAAATGTTATTGCAAATCGATTGAAGGTTCACCGGCTACATTATTTCTTAGACGTTCCCCCCAAAAGGAATTAGTCCCACTATTCGAGCACGTATTTCCGCCTCAATTGCGATTAATTTGTAGCTTTTCCATAAGCTCGTTAATCAAGTCTAAGAAGAATAGAGGTCGTATCAGGCTGCATGGCAACCCTAAAAGAAAAAACTAGTATTGATTTTAAAAACATTTACTGGAGTCGCGCCTCACGAAGCAGTGCAGTAGCCCGGATCGATCTTTACATCTGTTGACTACAGAGTATACACTGTAGTAATCCCAATTTTCGAAGCAGCCTGGTGGACAAATAAAAAAATAAAAACATAGCTTCGCTAAATCGATTTGCATGGTCGAGAAATCTGGAAGATGTCAATCCAATTCGACTCATCGAAGTGAAACATCACTTTGATCTCAAAACAAAACCTACCGAGATGCTTGCATCTATTGGTTGGTGCCCGTATAGACCTAACATATTGTCTAATTGGATTTTCCCGATTTACACTGGAGATTTACATGTACAGGTAACAGGTAGATTAGAATTGGACACGTTAAGGAACTTATTCCCATCTTATATCATGTTGAAAGTGGATGACATGTGGATGATGTTTTTCAATTAATCTTATATTATGTCAGGAGATGCTCAAAAGCAAATCAACCGTTGGTCAAAAGGCAAAAAGTGAGGATTCCGATTTCAGTATTGTCTTGGTGAATTAATTCATGGTAGTTTTTATATTTTCATTAGTTTCAGCCCCTATAGGAACATTGAACCAACGGGTGTATGATTTGAAGACTTTTTTTATATCCTCTGTTTTTTTTTAAATTTAAAAGTAGTTATATCTCAATACGTGTATTGATAACTCAATTTTACCAGGTAAATTTATTCTGTGTAAAATTGTGTAAAGTTCAATTTGCTCAATTAGATTTTTTTATTAGAATTTAATATTAGAAGAGTTATCGCCAACTCTCGTTCGTTTTTTTCGTCCAGTCTGTCCCGGACACAATACCCATTATAAATTAAACTGTAGTTTTGTTGCAAATTATACTAGTCTTATATGAAGATATATATGTGGTTTGTGAGACACGATGGAGTCTTATTTTTAGACATTCATCAATCTAGGCTGTCCCATGTCAATGTAACAGCGCTATAAGAGCTCAACGGAGAACAGGGACGAGCTGGATCAGAAAGGGCAATTTTCTCTTTCCGACAAAATCGATAATTGTTTCATCTACATCACAAGTCGATGACGTCAATCCGCATTTACTAATTGTCGTACACGGCCCTGTGTGGACCCGGTGTTCCTGTTCCACGCTGTAGCTATAGCGATGGAGGGGGTGGGGGTCATTATATAGAGACGAGGCTTGTCATTTTGTGTCTGCCACTCAGTTACATGACGCCATTAGGACCGGGGTCGTAAAGCGCTACAGACATGGGTTAAATTAATAATTGGCGAAGATGCGGGCGCCTATTTCGCTCCCTGGAGGACGCTACACATTATTGTCCTCGTTGGCTCGTTTCGCACGCATTAAATCTGGCAGAACCAAAAAGAAGAGCGTCACCTAGCGGACCAAAGGTCAAAACCAATCAGACAAATCTAAGATTGTCACGTCGTGCACGGAGTCAAGACTGGTTCTGATTATGAAGCAGGTAATGTAAGAAGGCCAAATCGATAGGCCATTCACATTTTGCTCCTTGGGGCGTGTCTATTGAGCAAAACGTAAAATAAAAGATCATGCAAATGGTCCCT
>JAQGBY010008341.1:0-10760 GCA_034698785.1 Mycogona germanica
CTTCTTTATTCTGAGCCCTCACACATTGCTGTGCAACGCGAGGGTTCAGGTATCACCTTCGTGACAGGAGTCCCTTTATGCTAAATCTACTAAATTGTAATTTTTGTTCCTGTCACTGAAATAAAAAAACAAAAAAAAAAAAAAATGAATGCATTTCTCCTGGTATAATAAAAATAAATTAGAGGTGTCGAGTGGCGCGCCTCGAGAGGTTAGCGTGCTTTCCTCGCGGCTCGTGGTCGTGGTTTCGATTCCGGCCGACACCTTCTAAATTTTTTGGGCGAGAGAAATTCCTTCACATGCCTTTTCGGCGAGACTCAAGGGTTTGATCTTCTTTTGAGAGTAACTGCTCCCCCTGAATTTGGATTTAATTGACAAAATTATTTCCTTGATCAAATTGCTGAACATAATTCGAGCTGGGGAAATAACGACGACATCCGAGTTGGCACGACTCGGTAAAATGCAAAAAAAAAAATAAAATAATTTTTTGCGAAACACAAAGACACAACGATTTAACTCGCCCAACTCTTTCGCTATTTCTCCACGACGTGTTCAGGGATTTTGTCCTTTTCTTTGTTTATATTATCCCAAGTCGACTTCATATTTCGCACTTTTGAGCTCTGATTAACGTTGTCGAATACATGTTTTTTTCCACTTGTCTTTGCGCTCTCTTCCTCTGCTCCGTCGGCGCCGTCCAGTGATGTGCATCCTAATCGCGCTGATCGTGTACCCGGCCTGCTTCGCCTCTGAGCTGGACAGCAGCAACCGTCGTGTGTGGGAATTCGGCTGGGCGTACGGAGTGGGTTGGGGTGCCGCCATTTTCCTGTTCGGCGCCGTCGTGCTGCTCCTGTGCGACAAAGAGAGCGAAGAGATCTACTACAAGGAGCGGACAATCATCCACGACAACAACGAGTCCAAGGCGTAGGTCGACGTCTTCGTCTCCCGCCTCACCCTACCGTCATCACCATCGCCACCACCACCACTACCGCCGTCACCGCCACCGCCGCCACCACCACCACCCCTCGCCCTCGCTGGCTTCCAGACCACCTGTGGTGGACACAAGACTTGGCGCTCTCCATGCCTCCACACATTCAATTTGATCGCTTGGATGGTTAATGGTGTCGACGTTTCGCCCCTGTCCAAATTGGTGGCCAAACTGGAATACGGGCGTTGGGCCGGCATTCAGTAACGAATCATTGAGAAAACCTACCGATGTCGTGATTGCAATATCGATCTCGCTCCTCCTGCAAACTCATGAAACAAATCGTGAACGTACCAAATATTTATTTTAAAAAAATTTGGCAGATTAGTTTTGCGATCTACTGTATATTTTCCACGTGAAGTCCGATCACGATTAATAATTTTTATTGAATCCTGTTTATCGATCCTGGCAACAGTCGACTTTAATTATTTGTGCAGTAACAGATTTGATTGAAGTGAAGGGGGTAAGGCGATTTTATAATCTCGAATCGGCGTTTTCTGTTGATTAATGAGTTGCTCGTTCAATCAGGCGGACCGTTTCTCACCAGCAGAGGGTGTTTGAGGGGGGGAGTGGGACTCGTCGAGTGGACCGCGTGACCACAACCGTCCAACAACTGTTAATCACGTGTTCGCGTGTGTCGGCCGGTCGGTTCCGGTACGTCTCCGGCCAACAACGTCTGGATGTCGGGCCCGGCCTCCGTTACCAGTTCATCTCCACACCGATCGGCCGCCAATCATTTCTACCAACGCCAGTCACGGCTGAGTCCAGTAGGTGACCGACATTCTCGCCCTGTCACTCCAGCTAATCAACTCCCGCACTTAAAAAAAGGAAAAGTAAAGAGTCCGCCGCGTGACGTCATCCGACCATGCCACCGGACTGTTCACTCTACGCTCGTCGGGTCTCGTTTAAATGGCCCCAGTGTGACTTGCCTCTCTCCTTTCTTCCCTTGCAGGATTAATAACCCGGTGGTCATGTGTGTCTCGGTCAGTGTATCGTATTACTATTTTTTCTTTCAATCTGCTGCCTCGGATAGTTCTTCACCTCGCATTGTATTTCTACTTTTTTCTCCGATTGTTATTTCCTTCTCCGAAGTCCTGATTTTATGTCCTTATTGGTTGGGGTTGAACAGTTAATAAGTTTTTATGTTTACATAGTTTTAGACGCGCGCCATAATCCGGTGGCTCATTTTTAGAGTTGATAATTGTGAGGCAAGTCAGTCAAGCAGAAGAACGCCTCCTCGAGTGAACCCTTAATTGGTCACGTTCCAAGCGGATCCCATGGTTGACTAATTTTTATATGGACTTTGAATTGGAAATGTCAGTGCGTCTGTTTAGCGCTAGTGACATAAATTACATAATCATGACTAGATAGTCCGATTTCTTTTATTTTTAGTTTCCATTCAGATACGAGTGACTCGATTTGTGCAGAAATTCAGAAAATGCATTTGTTACATATTTCGTTGGTTAAATTTGAATCTGGCCTTTTTATGGAGAGTTGGATGGAGTTTTTATGGAGCTCTCTCACTTAGGATGACAATTGCATTTGCTGTAACGGGACGACCGTTTCTTTCGCAACTTTCGTCTAGAATTTTAATAATTGAATCCAAGTTTTTGTAAATATGTATGTCATATTAAATCTTCTTTGTTATTAAAAGTCTTTTTATTGTATTCATTTTTGTGGTGACTTGTCTCAAACATTGATCATAAGTAGTTAGGTCAAATCTTGCAAATGAAAAGCTATATACAGAGAAACATTTCAAACAGTATAGTAGATTTAAATTTTTTTTAATTCACTAAAGTGTATGTCACAACAGGAGTTTCTGTACCCCTCTTGGTGCTTAGGCACTATGTGTGAGGGGCACATTTTCACCAGTACCCTGGGATCGAATAATCGCCCACGCTGGGAATCGAACCCGGGACCGCCGAACCACAGTCAGTCGCTAAACCAACTGCGCTAAGACGAGTCGTACGAATATGAAGGCGATGGTAATAATTACAAAAATATAGAAAATTGCTTGGAAAGCAATCGAGAGTCGGTAACAAGATCGTCGATAAAAAAAACGTTTATATGTGATCTTCAGTAAAATTAAGAAATTTTAGATTTGCGAAACACAGAAGTCACTATCCAAGAAATTAGAATAAATTTGTATTTCTAATTAAAATAAATTTTTGTTATCTATATTTTTGTAATTTCAATCATTATTGACTCATGATTTTTTCGAACATAAAAGATTTCTGAATTGTTTCCAGAATTATTTTTAATCTTTAGATGCCACTGCTTCAGCGAATCGCTGGAGAATCGCTGATCGGCAACAAAATCGGAAATCGGAATCTGAAGGTCTCCAATTTCTTTTTTAATTGTGGCATGATTTGTAAAAATCTTATAAAAACAGAAATTAAAGACAAGAAAATGACAACTCTATTAAAAAAAATGATAATTCCAATAATTTTTTTAGTAAAAAGTTTACTATCATCTTTGACAGCTCGTTCCACATGTGCAATACGCTTTTGTATTATTTTACAATATACTCTCTAGTTTTGTACAAAATTAGGGACGTTCATTCCTTTATCTGCACTTTCATCGATAACCTAATGCACTTAATCCACCTGACAGCTTACCGTATTTTTCTGTTCATTGCACGCACCCCAAAAATCATATTCCACTCTCCATCCCTCTCCGTTTAATACGCCTCATTTCGTTTAGCTCTCTACTTCTTCACGGCAAAGAATTAAGAGAAGTAGAAAGAGATTTCGAAGAAGTAGAGATCACGCTGAACGAAATGAGGTGTATTAAACGGAGAGGGTTGGAGAGTTGGAATGTGATTTTTGGGGTGCGTGCAATGAACAGAAAAAGACTGTATAGAAAATTCTAAAAAACGAAATTGCAAAAACTGGACTCTGCTGCGACGTTCACAACATTGATGGGCACACGACATTTCCGTCGACATCTGCATCTGGTGAAAACAATGTCCATGTCATTACTTTCTATATCTATATCAGTAACTACAAAGTACATTGTATCAAGGTGTATGTGACATGAGTATCTTTATAACATCTAAAATTTATAATGGTTCAAATTTTATATTAACGTTGGAATGACATATCACCTTATTTTTTCGGCCAAGACATGCTGGATACTTCATCGGGCTTTTGCCTATTGGAGTAAGTCTGACTGGTCGCTTTCCGGTTCTTTCGTTTGTTTTTACCCTACGAGCGTAAAACAAAATATAATGTCATTACTGTTGGACTTGGCAAAGCAAACGTATGACTATTTATGTGTTTCCTTTCTACCTACCAATAACTGGGCAGCCATTTTAAAAGGTTGAAAGATGGTTTTCTTTTTCTTCTTGCCCTCTGAACCTGCCGCTGCTAGAAGAATAAAAAAGCAAAACATTGTTTTGGTCAAACATTGCCCGCTACTGGTCAAATATTGATTAATCGCAGATACTGGCAGAGAGAAGTACACGAACCTGTTGATTGGACGAGGGCTGGATCGTCATAATTAAAAGCTTGGAACGACCTCAGATCGAGATCGGCTGTCTTCATCTTCTTCTTGGGCTGGTCGTCGGCCCGAACTATTTCCGGAACTTCAGCCTCTTCCGCTTGTCGCTTCTTCTTTGCTTTTTTCTTGGCTAGCATCTATACAGAAATGGTTCGACAAAATAATCGAGTGAGGGATGTGTTAAATCTGGGACAAGGTGTCGCCAACGAGGTTGTCGCTCAAAGGTTCGTTTAAAAAATGCGCTACCTTATTTCTGAGGGGTTCGATTGGTGCAGCCACTGGAACAACAGGGTCCTTGTCCGGTGGAGCATTATTGGAATCGTTGACGATCGCCGGATTCGGGCCGTGAATTTTAGTCAATTGCAGAAAGTGGTTTTTCAGTTCGCTGACCAGCGTTTCAGTAGTGGGGGTCACGGATGGTTTTGGTTTTGAAGCTGATCGCAAATCAGTCGCTTGAACCAGACTGAACTGAAACAGTCAAATAATAACGTAAGATTAACGAGTGAAAATCGAATCGAGACAAAATTGTGCCAAAAGACTTGTCAAAAACTTACCCTTTTAAATGGTGAAGCGTATTTGTCGAATGTGGGCATAACAGTGGCAGTTTTGGTTAGATCGGCAATCTGGAATTGAACCAACCGACAAAATTAAAAAATAACTATAAAAATTAGAATGGAATGTCCACAGAAATTGCCACTCTCGTACTGTCCCGCACCCAACCCAACATGCCAAGTGTCGCTCTATGCATCTGGTAGAGGTGATTTATGTGATTGATAATCATAATCCACAGCTTCCTCACAAAACTCAACTAATAATTAAATTCAGATATTTTAAAAAGTCGCCTTTTCGGACCTTCTTGGATTATTGCCTTGTCATCATTGGACCAACGTTAAAATACAGTTTGTCTGAACAGTCAGATTAATATTCTATCGAGGCTCACACCAAAATTTGCTAAAATGGAATGTCTGTATACGTTGAATTTAGTCTTGCAAAGACAATGGTGGTGCAATGTCAATCAGAAATCCTTACCCCATTTTGTACATGACCCTCGAGACAAGAGAGTGTTGGCGAACTCTTCAGCACAAGCTTTTTGTTGTTCTTCTGGAAGAATTTTTCCACATCAAAGTCATCGCCATGTTTGCTCCAAATATCTGAAAGTTGGATGAATAGAGCATATGACAAGTTCGAGTGATGTAATGTTGTTGGCGGATTATAACAGACGTTGAGAGAGAGCAGTTGAATCTACCGAGCAGGGTTGGTCCTTCGTCCATGTCTCGTGTGATGCGAAAGTCATGTGGACAATTGAGCACGTTGTCCAAATCGTACTGCTGCAGCGCCTTGTCTACCTGGATTTGCAGCTCCTGGCCCACTTGCTACGAAACAATCACGGAAAATGTCACTTCAAACAAAAATTATTTGTGAAGAAAAAGACTAAATAAAATAAAAATTAATAATTGGAACACATACTGAGGCATTAATGTGCCTCTCACAAAGTGCCTAAGCACTGAGAAGGGTACAGAATCTTCCTGTTGTGATCCGTCACTTCAGTGAATATAAAAAAAATTTTTACCTCAGTTTGTTTTATAAAATTCAGATATGTTTAGTGTCAATTACCTTGACCATCGACTGCTCTCGAGCTTGCAAGATAATACTGTGAATCTCGTTGAGATTCTGCCGTACGAGACTGGGAATCGGATTGCAGCACGCCAGAATGCCCTGCATCTCTCTAATGAATGAATGAAAAAGCGACGATTCGAATAGATTTTGAGATCCTCAACATTATCAAAACTCATGCAGAATATATTTATTTTCGGAGGCTAGTGACATCTGAACTTCAATATACAAATTTAATAGATCAAGATTTCAATTCCTTGTTTGTCAATCGCTAATAAGAGGCTGTCTTAATAAAACATTTAATTTATCTAGCACGTAGACTATATTGCATGAAAAGTAATCTTAAGTCATGTAATAGGCACATTATATCAGTAAGGTGAGGATTTAATCTAATTACCGGCACCACTATTGATTTGTTCTTGAGTCATCAGTTTCAGAGATCATCGACTAAATAGTTGTTGAAGCGTCAACTAACCAGAAAAAATCCAAAAGGTGTCGACCGGAATCGAAACCGCGATACGGGCTTCAACACCCGCTAACCATTTCGCCACTCGATACCTCTTCGAATTATAAGTAAAAAATATCGGTACCTACCTTGGGAGTACTTCAGCAATTTGCAGCAGCATGTGATTAGGTAGAACGTATCTAGGCAAAAAGACAAAAACCAATGAGACACACACGTGCAATCAAAGAGAAATTGGAAATGAAATTCATGTGCCGTGGACAGAAGATGCTACCCTGTGCTCTCGTCTTCCTGTCGAGCCTGACGATCTCTCCAGGCGTACAAATAGCTCAACGCGCTCAGCTGACGGGAGTTGAACAGCTTGCGACTCTTGTTGCACAAGATCATGTAGTTGTCGGGATGGAAAGTTGGCTTGACGTAACGCTAGGAGTAGGGTCAAATTGTATAACAAACTTGAAATAAAATTATATAAATAAACTTGGAATAAAGTGACCGTGAACACAATTCTACAACAAATCTACAATGATATTACTAACATTATCAATATCAAACTTGTCTGGAATTGTAAATACTTCAACTAGTAATTATTTTTTTTGTGTTAGATGATCTTTTAGCATATATCATGGGCAAATGATTAAAAAACATAATAATCCAGTTTAGTGCAGCAATGAAACGTTCGATCTCAGAAAATATGTACAACAATTTATTTTTAATATTATTAATTTTTTTAATTTATCACCACCACCACTTCAAACAAAACAGCCGTAACAAACCTTCTCGCACACTTCCTTACTCCGCTGGAACACGGAGACCAATAAATTGTCTGTTTCGTTTCCCTTGGTTAATAGCTCGTTTTTGATGAGATCGTAGATATGCAGCAAGTAATGTGTGTCCTCACGAGCATAATGCACCATTTCGCTAGGAAGAGGCCTAAGACATCAAAAGAATATTGAGATGCCACTCGATTTCATATGCACTTTAAGGTAAGCGTATATCTTTCTTTGTGCTTACCTAATGCGCCAGTCAGCCAGTTGATAGGTCTTATTTGCGTCCACGTTGCAATAGTGTTTGAGCAGGTAGGCCAGCGAGAAGTGAGCGAAGCTGAGCACACGTGACGCTTGTCCAGTGTCGAACATGTTGACCACGTACAGACCCAGATCACGCTGCAACCACTCGATGTCACTGTCAGCGCCATGAAATACCTAACACAAATAATAATAGTTACGTCACTTCATAGTACACATTTGGTGGAAGACTGCAACAAATGTTAGGTTTCCAGGCTGTACAGGTAATACTGTTGTACCAGGTTGTACCAGGAGGTACTGGTGAAAATGTGCCCCTCACCTAGTGTCTAAGCACCAAGTGGGGTACAGAAAATCCTGTAGTGATATTACACTACAGTGAATTGAAATAAATAATAAAAACAAAAATAAATAAAAAGGTAGGACCGAATTTCATAGAGAAGCCACCCGGATTTTGAATACAAGTCAACTGGTCTCAAGAATAAGGAAAATCGAACCTTAACCACTTGGGGATTGGTAAACACTTCATTTAGTGGCTGCAGATCGCTTCTCAGTTCCAGCGTGTCCACCAGAAAATCTTTACCACGGGTCGAGATTTGCATCAGACAGGTGATGCCTTGGAAGCTGCGATAGGAGTGGTGCTGCGGGTTGGTTTGTAAGACGACAAAATATTAAAGGATGAATAGAACAGAGCAAATGGGAGTAGTATGGTGAATACGAAAAAAACACCAATCACACGAGGATACACTTGGGAGAGGATAGCCACCTCCAAGTCCACGGCAATCTCTTTCTGATCTTTCAGCTCGGCCAGCAGCTGCTCCACTCCCGGAACCGTATTGACGAATGTATAGGGAGTATCGTCCAAACCTTTCGGCAGCTACATTACGAGTAAGATACGAATAAGTAGAAAGAACAAAATGCCAACGCGATCAGCCTTGTTAATTTAATTAAAATAAATCATTAAAGCTGCCTCACCTGGAGTATGGCTCGTTTCAGGGCCTCAGCGGGAGGCGCAAATCTATCCAGCTCGTACTGATATGGATGCGAATACCTAAAACAGATTAATAAAAAAAGGTTAATTATGTGACACATGAAATGAGAGCAATGAAGAACACATCACCGACAAGTCAAAAGCATAATTTATTTTTATTTTTTGAAATGCTAGAACCATTAAAATGCGCTCTCGCATAGTGACGCCAGCACCATACAAAATTTCTTAAGGTATTCAGCTAATTATAAAATATGTACGACTCTCATTAGTGAAACTCGAAAAAATATTTTTTTTTAAAACTGTCATATTTAGAGTATTGGTTCTTTGTTAGTGTTTTGGCATTTCTGGCACCAAAGAGCTGCATTAAGATTCGTTTAAAAATGTGCCCAACTACTTGAACAGTGACCACACCAGTCTATTGGCATGTTACTGCAGTAACTGTTCAGTCTGAAGTTAAGCACTTTTAAACCTCTAAACCTCAAGCCAGCTGCACTCACATTTCTCCATATTCTGTCTGCTCCACGAGAAAAGAGAGAGGGCGTAACGAGTTGGGTTTCTCCTTGATGATCGGCTCGAACGGATTGTCGCTGTTGTCAATTTTATCACGGAAACGCAACTGCGGACGGATGATGTTGCGCGCAGCCAAAAGCCGAAACTTGGAGTCTTGCTTGCCAGTTCCAAAGCCGGAGGACTACAAACAAAACGTTAGGAGTTTTAGTGGACCGAGGAACCACTCAATTAGTCACGTCCGCCAATCGAAGGATAATTAAATATATCCTCACCCGCTTGTTCCAACTCGTATTGATGTCACGTCGATTGGTGGATGACGTTACCAGAGTTACCGGTTCCGCAGTCTTCTTAATGCCAGACGCCTCGTCAATGTTATTACCCTGGGAACAGGAATAAATTAAGACATATATCATTATTCCACAGAATAAACTTCCATGTATCATATAAATGTTAATTACATGAATGCCAAGATTCATACGAGGATTTCTACTACTCAGGCTATAGACATTTGGACATTTTATGTGTTTTAAAAAATATTATACTTATTCGTTCAAATAACAACATATTCTGGCTTCGATTCAAAAACTTATTTTCTGACCATTTGTGATTTTAAAATTAGCACAAACAATTTTTTCTTTTCTTGTTTCGAAGTAAACATTTGTATTAAATTTGGAAACTGAATTTATTTGTGCACCATTTTTATACTCAACATTTTTTTGAAAAAGCATTTGAATAATGTCTTGAGTGCCTGTTAATTTATAAAATAAATCAGATTGAGTAATTTAAGACATATTATTTTAAATGCTGATGACTTAGATGGAACAGATAACAGAACATGTTTTTACGTAGTGTTTCACAAAATCTGAAACCGAAATATTGATAAAGAATATTATTTTCAAGTAATAAACGTACCACCCTCTCCAGTATGACATCATTAGCCTCAACGAGCGACTCAAACATGTCGTCCAAATCCATCGCGTCGAAATGTCCCTTGATACCTTGACGAGTCAAAATTGCTTTCATTCTGTCAGACGAACACAAAATATTTCATTAGGTCTTATTAGGTAATTTGAAACAAATATGTGTTCAAACGAACAACCAAGTTGAACTTACAGCTGTTTCACCTTACGCGCCTCCACATTCATGACCTTTTGAAATCCAGAAAAACTGCTGTAGAAATCAAAATCCTCTTTGCCAGAGACCAGTTTGTTGGACTGTTTGATTGACATCATGATGGTCTGAAGCGCTTTCTGAAAGGATGCCAGGCAAAATTACATGTACAGTCCCGAAATATATCACTTGGGCCTTCACGTAATTTGATTTCAATTAAATAGTCTAGGCTAATGTTCAGATTTTGTTATAGTTCACATTAAAATTTGACAGCAATGAGCCCCGTTTGGGAGCTTGTGGCGGTGCTTTTAAAGGTCCTGTTTATTTGAAGGAATAGGTGAAAAGTACAAATTAATCTAAGGATATGAACGAAAGGGCGCAACTAGAAGGAGATTTTTTCGTAGCTTAAGTTATTGACAACCTTCGGAATTTTTCGGGCGAGAGAAATTTCTTCACACGCCTTCTTTCAGAATGGAAGTAAAATGATGCCCCGTGACAATTACAATTACAATATGTACCCACAAGCAGCCCCCAAGAGAGGGGCCTATGGCGGGGGTCGAACGACCAGTT
>JAQGBY010008342.1:0-10758 GCA_034698785.1 Mycogona germanica
TCTAGTGGCGATAATTAGAGTCATCTTTGCAGTGGTGCCACCAGCTCTGGCAGTGAAACCGCCAGGGCCATGACAATATCCTAGGACCCGCAGTCCGACTGCCGGTACACAGCAAGAAGGAAATTGTCCGTCCAAATTGTTACGCGTCTTGGCAATTTCTTTTTGGCCTGCAAGCACGAAGACTAGTAAATAGCAGCACTCGCAAATGTGATAAGACATTTGCTGTACAGGGTGCAATTCTATTAACTTATTCTTGGCGAGAGAAGACAAGTTGGCAGCTTGACCAGTCAAGCTGGTCATTGAGGAAGGAGTGACCTCGAGTCTCGGCCTGTTTTCGCCGATCTCGGCTCGGGTCACGGTGGCCCCCCTGGTGGCCAAATTTTTATATACACTGCTGGGAGCGCACAGAAATGAGGCGGCCATGGAAGGCGAGGGGTGATAGTCACTTCTATCAAATTTGATAGCACTTGCTATCGAACATGATAGTCATGACTACCGTCCCGACGCTTACAAAGATGTGTCACTCACAGTGCCTAAGCACTGAGAGGGGTTCAGAATCTTTCTGTTGTGATATACACATCAGTGAATTAAAAAAAATAAGATAATGACACTCTCCACCGGAATCTACCAAAATGGTGAGCCGGCACCGGGAATCAAACTTGAGACACCCTCCCCAAAGCAATACCATCGTTTTGATGATAATGACACTCTCCACCGGAATCTACCAAAAGGGTGAGCTGGCACCGGGAATCAAACTTGAGACACCCTCACCCCAAAGCAATGGCATCTTTTTGATGATATTTTTCTCAGATAACTACAAATTTAAGTTTCATCAAAATTGTACGACTCGTCGTGGCGCAGTTGGTTTATGACGGAATGCAGTTCGGCGGTCCCGGGTTCGATTCCCGGCGCGGGCTTTGGCTCGGGGTACTGGTGAAAATGTGCCTCTCACATAGGGCCTAAGCACTGAGAGGGGTACAGAATCTTTCTGTTGTGACCCGTCACTTCAGTGAATTAAAAAAAAAAAAAAAAAATCATTCTACAAGTGTACATACATTTGGTACAAGATGGCATTTCTTAGCAAAATTGACTTTTTTAAATGTCAATATTCAGTGAAGACAAAAAGCTAGATAGTTGTAGTCAATATTTAGGTCAAATGTTTAAGATATTGTCACGTATTTATATTAGTGACCTAGTGTATTTTGGGGAAGATGTCAAAAGTGGGAATTGATAAGGCTCAGGTCATTTCAGTGTTCAAGATTTGTGTTTATTTCAACTGTGACTTATGTATCAAAACAATTGACAAAATTAATGTAGAACACTAGAGCAGGGTATCCACTCACATTTGAACAAATAAGAACATGATTTGGGGGTGTCCACCAGCTACTTTTGTAGACTAAAGCAGCAAACTCGCTTGGCAGGGTATGAGAAGCTACTGAATTGGTTCGATTTATAACCATTGGCTAGATGGTTATGCATTGCTCTCTCTCTTAATGACTGGATAGAAAACAGGAAATGGAATTATGGGAAGGGTTTTGTAGGTGAACTGGCAACCAGAACGACCAGCATCAACAGATGGGCAAACCTACAGTCACTGGACCCATACAAAATAGAAAGGATTTTGCAGGCAAACTGGCAAACAGCAGGACCCACATCAATCGCTGGGTGAACCTACAGTCACTGGACCAGTAAAAAGAGGAAGGATTTTGCAGGTGAACCAGCAACCAGCAGGACCTGCATCTACCGATGGGTGAACCTACAGTCACTGGACCCGTACAAATAGGAAGGATTTTGTAGGTGAACCACCAACCAGCAGGACCAGCATCTACCAATGGGCAAACAAACAGTCACTGGACCCATACAAATAGGAGGTAATTTGCTGGCGAACAGGCAACAGGAAGGACCCGCATAATCAAATAGAGAAACACTTCTTTACTGGACCCATACCATGGAAAAGAAGAGAAGTCTACTAGCTGCCTCCCCATGAGTTTCAAGAGAATGAGTGAAGCATTGCCTCCTCTACCTCTTAGGATGAGAAGGATGCATTGTGGGGGAAGATAACCACTGCACCTCTCTCAGCCAATCCCAGAAGAGGTAGGTGGAGGCACCCTCTGGTGAGCCAACCTCCAACTACCTTCTAGAAGGTTCTAAACTTCAATGTGGTTTCCCTGTGTTTTGTGGAACTGTTTCAGTCCTGAGCAATTGTGCATTCTGAATCCTCATAAGATTTTGAAGAAGCTCAACTTCTAAGACCGCTCGCAGCCATCATGCCCCGAATCCGAAGCGCTGGTCGCTGACACCAGCCATGTTCAGACTCAGCCGATACATTTACTAGATTAATTTGTGTTTGTTACGAAACTTTGACAAGCTGTAAAAAATTAACTAATCGTGTTAAAACAATTTTAAACATGATTTGGAAAGGTGGACACCTCCCGAATCTAATACACTTTACGGAATTCCAATCCAACAGTTGGATCAGGAAATATTGCATGAAACGTTCAAAAATGTCACAAAAACGTCAAAAACATACATACTAAAATATGAATAAAAAGAGAATGAACCGTCAGATCCTCCAAGTTAATATCTTGAACTGTAGAGGGAGACCTAGCCATTTAAGAAAAGTATTTGATATTGAAAATCGAACTGTGGAAAATGGTTGAAAAAATCGAAATAGTACCTTTATGAAAACACACATGTGCTTTCCTGCATAAGGCATTTGTACAACTAAAATGACTAGGCCCGCCCTTAAGTAGCATAATCTGAAGGCTCTTTCCACACTCAACACATACACTTTATGAAACAAATATTTATCACACTTTGCTGCTAAACAGGAAGTCCAACTTTGGGCACTTCCTGTTCCAAAACGCGCGGTTAAAGATTCCTTAAAATAATTGCATAACATAATACTGAACTTGTACCAATATAAGTGGCTTTGGTATATGCTTTTAATATCTAGGAACATTTGAAAAGTAAACGCAAGATTGTTAATGTGCCATACTGGGCCTAAATGCGAATACTGTGCCTATCTCGTGGAAGTGGAAGTGCTGCCCACTCTGGCAGAGAATCTGCCAGGGCCATGACAATAGGTACATAATATATTCTAAAATCAAAGCACCTCCCAGCCCCACAGGGCTTCTAGAGTAAAAAAGTAAGCCAAATACAACTTAAACAATATTCATAATGCACACAATGCTTAATTGCAATAATCATTTTTATTTATAAACTTTTGCAGTCATGCAAAAAACACAACATATACCGGTAGAACTAACACACAAAATGCAAAATAGTTGTGTGCAAATAAAACAGAAAATTCATCTTATTGAATTTGGCAGCGATGACTGACTGAAAAGAAATTGAATCTATTGATCGACCATAGGGTCATAAGAACCGTAAGGTCGATCAATAGAGTTAAATTGAAACAATGTAATTGGAATGCAGACAAGTGGTCTTAACTTGCATATATGCACTTGCAGGAGTTCAAACCCTAATCGGTTTGGACATGGATTGGGTACTGAGGCAGAATTGCATGACCCACTATCGTCATTTTAAAAAATGACTACGTAAAAAAATATTAAATAAAAACAAAATCTCAAAATTGCAATCCCGATGTGATGATTATAAGAGAACTGTTGGTGCAGAAAATGTACGACTTGTCATGGCGCAGTTGAGTAAGCGCTGAAGGTAGTTTGGCTGTCCCGGTTCAATTCCCGGTGTGGCTTTTGATTATTTGATCCCGGGGTACTGGTGAAAATGTGCCTCTCACATAGTGCCTAAATAAAAAAATACGTGACAGCTGACAAATGTCAAACTCAAATAACACAAAACTGTAAATGCCAAATCATCTAACATGGGTAAGTGAGCAGAAACATAGGGACACATCAAGAAACAAATGCAATCACTACATGAGAATCATCTGCCCATTTGCACCAATGAAGACATGTATGTAAGATCTAGATTCTAGAATCTATCCTTCCTCTTCCTTCCCCCTCCCGACCAATGATAGCGCACCCTGATAGCCAATGGGCAGTAGGGGTGACAATGGAGGTCAGAGCCCGAGTCTTGGTCGGCGATTATTGCACCAAGCTTGGGGTCACTTCCATGTTATCAATTGACATTGCTGGTTGTTCCCTGTGTGGGGGTGTTGATTATAAAAAGAGACATTATTGTTGCATATGGACTTCAAATGAAATCATGCTTTGTAATTTTGTAATTTTGTAATTTTGCTTTGTAAAGCAGACTATTGCGCTCATAAAATCAAGTTGGTTTTCTTGCCTGGAACTCTCTATTCACACAATTCAATTTCGACCAAAAAAAGTCGTGTGTATCAAATCGTTCGGTTCATCAAAAGGATTTTTCTATCGTGAATAATCGAGTCATCGTTTTCACGAATCATTGAACTCTGGAACTTTGCCTACCAAATTGTGTTTGATTTGGAAATGCTGAGATTATTCAAAGTTGCCTGAATGAAGTAGGGTGACTGGCTCTTAGACTCCAATACAATGGTGGTGATCTCCATGAGAAAATTCATCAATGGATAAAATTGACCTGCAAAATCTGCAGTTCATTATCTCGTTAGAAAGGACGAATGGAACTGGACGAGGACGATTTTGAAGCAGTGAGAGTTGGTTGGTGAGAATAACAACTGTGACAAGAAGGGGTCGCTCCCCAAACAAATTGACATTCATTTTTGGGGTTTTGATTTCAATTAAGATGTTTGTTTTTTTGGGTTAATATTGATATTGAAGATGTGCTGAATATGATCAGGTTTTGGTTCTTTTAAAAATGATAAATTCCTAAGTCATTTCTCAATTAAATTCAGTGAAATAGAATTGCCTGTGTGATCCATATTTTGTAGAATCAGCGGTATGAAAGATTTATATCTTTACATGCCCACATGTACATACACATTGGTCATGCACATTGCCCAACAACATACGACAACACAAAAGATCAGATATTAAAACAAACATTATAAAAATGGTCGGCATTGTGTTCCTCCTCAGGTTTGAAGGTGTTCCGATTTAGTGAAGTTCATCTATGATAGATATTCGATGCACAAGTCACTCCAAACATAAGTGGTGATGAGAATATTGGCATCCATATTCATCCAGTTTGAATGCTGTTGCATTCAATTATAAGATGCTGCTGCATTCAAAGTATGAGTTGTGGAAAAAACAATAGTGCAATCTGTAATGGTCCAATTGGTTTCATTTTTTCATCGGAGGACTCATACTGACAGACAAAAGCCAGCAATCACATTGAGCTCAAAGATATGCAGATTGTGTCATCAGACAAGGAAGCTTTGTTTTCACTTTTATTCAAAATAAAAGTGAAAACAAAACACAAAGAAAAACAAGGTTGGTGTAACCTTGTTCTTTTTTGTGTTTTGAGAACAATATTGCATGTATGTTCCAATGTATGATACAAATGTTATGTTACAAAAATTTGAAATGATCTGGTTGCCCAGATAAGGTACTATTATGTGTATGTAAGTGGGACTGAAACTTCCACTTAACAACTTATTTATTTATTTTTGAATCATCACCATCTTGGGAAAAACAACCATAGCTAAACAAATTCACTTTTGCTATAAATTGTTCTTTATTCAATTTTCTGTGAATAAATTCATTTTGTGCTTTCTAGAACAAATGAACACAATTTGAAACAACAAATAATGCTGTGTTTGTGCACTGTCACATTATCCAATGCAAGTTTATTAAAATTGGTCACACTGCAGAGAATGAGCAAGCAAAACCATGCCAACCTTCAATATAGCTTCAGTTGAAGGTCTTCCGCAGAACCTTTGCACAACTTACCCCTTCTTGACAGTGAAAGGCTCCGGAAATGTGGATCAGTGGAAGGCTTACAGGAAGGATTCCAAGAAGACTAAGTTGGGCAAATTATTTATTAAAGAGGTACAAGTTCACTAGAAGGACTTTTAATAAATAACTCATGAATTTAGATTGAAACTTTGAGTTTAAAACTGTGGAAAAATCATTAACTTAGTTACCAAATAAAAATCATTTACTAATTTAAAGCTACTGTAGATTATTGGTGGAAAAAATATATCTTAGTGAATGAATGTGGATCTAGTCTGAGATGAAGTGACATTAATGCTGTGGAACATAAAGAAATATTTTACACATGCAACACTTCTAATCAAAATAAAATTACTGACAAACCTGTAAGATTGGCACATTGATTTTATTATTTATTTATTTATTTATTTATTTTTGTTTCCATCAACTGTAGTCAATTGCACTACATGCGTTACGTCCCCCTCATGGTGCTTAGGCACTGTGTGAGGGGGGAACAACCAGTTCCCGGGATCAAAATTTTCGAGAGCCTTTGCCAGGAATCAAATCCGGGACCGCCGAAACCAAGATCAGGCGCTAAACCAACTGGGCTACGACGAGTCATACTTAAGTGTCATATTTAAATGACAAAAGAAAACTATTGCATGAATATTGGAAGAACATTTATTGTGGGCCTTACGGCAAAATTTATCTTTATTAACATCGAACAAAAAGTGGTTTGAATCAAATTTACCAAATTAACAGAGTTGCCGTATCTCTGTGGACTTTAGAACATGAGCATACAAGCGAACAAGAATTTGAAGGAGTAGGTCAAAAACAACAACAACTCAGCACAGGACTAAACATTTAAACCAAAAGAGAAGGTGCTGAGAGCATTTTAACTTTTATGTTTAAAGATAAAAAGGCCGAAAAGAAAGTATGGAAATGTAAACCAGGAATACCGAAACAAAGTTACTAAATCAGGAATTAATCATCATCGCCAATCTTACAAGAAAATATTTTTTTTATATATAAGACTTAAAAAATAATGAGTGAACAAATATATCTTCTTCTTTGGCAAGGCTCTATTTAATTTTGGTAAATTCCCCACTACACATCTGAGGCCAGGGAAGAGCTACCCTCCAATAATGACTCTTCTGAGTCCATGGCGCACTAAGCAGGTAAACAGAAACAAAAATGGAAACTTTAAAAATTCAAAATCTGAACTGCATTACATAAAGAAATCATAAAAGTCTGTTTCCCTAATTTTAGATTGATGGGGCTGAAGGAAACTTTGAAGGTTTGAAACACAAGACATTGCCAAAGAACCAAGTAAAGAATTTAGAGTGTTCATAAGCAATAAAATTGGAACAATCTCACTATTTGAAAAAACTGCAATGATGACAATTGTGGAGAAATGTTGTGGAACGGTTGTGTAGAACTGACACAATCACTTTCACTTCACTTAATCCTTTAAGGAAGATCACTCAAGTAGATCTCACTTCATTAAGTGAAAAGTCCATGTAATGATGAGGGATGTTACTATCATTAGCCAATATGTATTTAACATTTGAACTGTAAATGCTGAGCAAACGAGCGAGTGAAAGATGACTGAAAGTGATGATCGAGACGATGCAAGCGACATGCGGCTAAGACAATAAACTAGTGGACTTGTAAACTCATAAAAACGAAATATTTGTAGTGTGAAAACTCGATAAAGATCAACAGTGATATATTCAAAGAACTGTTGATGAAAAATAAACCTGACAGAAAACTATGGGTACGCAGGATAGATCTTATTCTAAACTGGCCTAGTTGTACGTGTAGTGTATCTTATCAGGAATTAAACATCCTGAGTCAAGAGCAACATTGATATTTATATGCCCTTAATTGAGTGATTTGGTCAAGGTGTTCCTACACTTCTAACATTCCAAAAATTGTCATTGCAGGTTCCAGCCTTCAACACTAGTGGCAGCACTTAAAAATATTTGTGAAGCACACTTCTATGTAAAAGCTTGCCAATAAAAAGGAAGTAATACAATCTCCCTGTGCTGACCAATAAATGACAAAACTGTTTACACAAGTCACATACTCCAGGAAGGTGTAAGAACATTAAGTAGAACCAATGTCAAAATAGTTCTTCTTCCTGTAAGTGGGTGTTGAATTTAGTGCAATGAGGAGAAAAAGTGAACAAATTCCTCCTAGTTGGGTGTAGAATTTGTGAACATGTCAAATATTTGTTCTGTCTTAAGATACAAATATTTTGGATTTTGTTAGTTAATACAGGTAAATGCAAATAATTAAAATTTGATCAAATAAAATAGATTCACTTGTTTAATTGAAATGAGTCAAGTGACATCTTGAAGCCAGCTATTAGCATATTTGAACTGTGCATAAATATAATTGTAGTGCCAAACATAATTATTTATTGAAGCAGAAGTTTGTCAATTAATGTTTGACTAAATGTAAATTAGTTTCTCTAAACTTGTACATGTTCAGAGATAGACATGAGACACCATGTCTACATATTATTGTTGCAACCGTTACTTCCCTTAACTTGTTGAAGTGTGTTTAAGATTTATTGTCATTAAAGTAACGCAAAGAAAAGAAGAGATTAATCTCTTCTTAAAGATGAATTTTTGCATTCCGATAGCCGCAAACAAGAGCGCTGAGGCAATCTATATATTGTCGGGCCTTTGTATGACACACAAGGGTATGACACATGGCCCACATAGTGGCGGGTGGTTGCACAGAGAAAGCAAACATGATCGAGAGATCAAGATGGAAAGTGTGGCAGCTGGTGAGTAGAGTGGCGGCTCATGACTTGTTTAAAATAATCGTATTCATATAATTGACTCAAATGACACAGCACAAACATTTATCACAAAGTTCGAGTTTAAAGAGTTCGAATAAAAGTTTATATTTGGTTTTACGTATTGTTTGTCAGCTGCTCTTTCATGGTTGTTCTCAATCGACGCACTTGTGTGTGCACGGCGAAGCTCGAACAAGAACAGCAAGTGGTGTGTCAGCAAATTTTGGCCCTTGGCTAAGGGATTTTTTTCGACCCTTGGCTAACCAGCCCTCGCACTTCTGAATGTCTTGCTTTCCAGTTATCACCGTACGGCGATTCAGTGTGAGAACCTGGCTATCATCTTCCTGTTGATTGGCTGGTGCAGTGTGTTATGGCATTCCAATGGTGCGTTCAACTGGTCGATCATTTTTGCCAACTTGGCATTCACAAACACGAAAAGAGAAACCAGAGACAACAAACATGTACAACGGGAAAACATGTTTTTACATTGGCGTGTTATGGCATAGGCAGAGTGGTTGCAAGAATCATAAGGATAATCACGGCGGCCATTGTGGGAATGTGCATGGTAAGTTGAAATTTATAGCACTAAAGAAAAATCAGAAATGGTGGATTCATGACTGCACTGAATGAAGAAGGCGAACCGAGTGCCGATTTTATCATTATGGATAGGTCGACAGTCATTTGTTTTTTTAATTCCCTTGAGTCTTACATTCTTCTTGTATGCAACTATCTAATGAAATGAGTCCGCCACCGACAATAACCACAGCACCGGGTAGCAACTGATCAACTACAGCATCTGTATTGGCTGTTGGTTTTGCGAAATAACATTTCAGGTTAGCTCTTGATGACAAATAACCTCAATATATAAATGGAACCATTAATTATTCGTTATAGTCACTAACATGCAAACACAATCATCAATCAAAGTTTGGATAATCGAGATCAAAAAACATATGCAAACCAACCACGTGTTTGGATAAATGAACTTAGACAATGTTCAGTTTCTTGACATTGAAAGCGCAATTGTTATTTGTAGTTGATAGTTCCTGTACTTTTCCCTTCCCTCACTCCCTTTCCCCCCACACTCCTCCACTCATTAATCACTCCCCCATTCACTCTCACTCCTCCCATCACACCCCCAACTCATTCATGGCCTGGGTGCTTGCTCTATATGTTCAACATATTCTGCGACAATGATGACAATGACATGCGACATGCGTGGCGGCCCGCCTGGGCCCGGATTCACCCACGCTGTTACTGTCACATGTCGTCATCGCAGAATACAGTGGAACATATTGAGCAAGCACCCAGGCCGTGAATGAGTGGCCCAATTGAGGTAGAAGGCAGGAGTGATGAAAATTTCCGGTGCGTAATTGCCGAATGTCAGCTCCATTGCAGGTGCCCCCCCTGGTGGCCAAAACTTTTTCTATATGCCACAAGGGGTGCAAGGAAAGAGTGTGGTGATGAAAGTGTGGATTGATGTCAATTGACATCACTCTGATGCTTACATTTATTGAACAACATTATTTTGAAGAAAATATATACTTTCACATGAACTTGAAGATGGTAAATAGAAAAAAGTGATTTGATGACATGTCAACAATTCCATTAGAAAATTACTGCTTAGTCGATGATTTCATAGTAATGCCATCACTAAGATATGTAACGTCCTGAGAACTGTTGGAAATAGCTCCACCCATGAATGCCACTTGCACCCAGAAAGGGGCACTCACTTGAAACCAGGGAGAGCCTCCAAAGAAAGCACCAGAGCGAAAACACTGTAAAATATAGGCTTTATTCTTGGCCTATAACAATTAGCAAATAAGGAACGCACATGCGCACAACCTTGAGTGCACACAAACAAACAAACAAACAAACTGAAAATAAAAACACAATAGGAACCACTGCTGCAGACAGTGACACTAAAGCTGAAGACCTCTAGCTTGTTCAGCATGCACAACTATAGTTCACTTAAAAGTCTAAGCAGTCATGCCACCAACAAGTCCACGTGAAGCAAAACAAAAAACCGCTGTAAACCTGAAGCAAAAACCTAGCAAAAAGGCACAGTCAATACAAAAACAAAACCAAAAAGCAGATCCAGCACCCCACCGGTAGGGTACTGTACACTGTAGAAACTCCAGCAGCAAAAAA